>JAJEKB010021236.1:38327-61941 GCA_022393335.1 Macrotrachela quadricornifera | reverse complement strand
GTGATGCCAATTTTGCCCATCGGCCACAGTCTTTGATAAAATATCATCAAGTCTGTCGGTCACGGTCTGTGGGGGGGGGGTCCAAATTTCTACCCCTAAACACTTCAACACTCTCTTTCAGATCGTGTTTCACAAAAGTCACGCCTAATTGAAAACGGATTCTGCCTAAGTTTAATTTTGCCTGTGACATACATATGTTTTTGAAAGGATTTAAGAAAAACTTTCAAGTTAATTAATAAATTAATCTTTTTTACTTCAAAGTACTATTTTATTTTACTTTTTAAACATTCTCTTTTATATATATTATATATTTGCCTGATTTCCTATGACTATCAAATTTATAACTTTCCAGAATTTGTCTCGTTGCAATATACAAAGATTCAATTCATCATTTGAAATTAAGTAACTCATTGTTAAACTTAAAATATATGCTGAAAAAAACCAATCTGATATATTTATTTTCAATTGATCATAGTCAAAATAGGAACTGATTTTACAATCGAGTCTGATTAAAATATTATTACGAAGTAGCAATATCGTAATATTTTGTACGCCATTGATAAGTCATCAAATGTTGTCATGATTTGGACATTCGATTTATTTTAGAGTTGTATAAGCATCATGCATTACACATAAAAGAACGCAATTATAAGAGTACAAACGGAAAGCAATACCTTAAAATAGAATCAACCTACATGCAACGATGAATGTAAAAGTGAATATGAGTAAGAAAGAAAAAATACGTCGAAAGAACGTCAGATTGATATGACGTCGTATTGAAAATTGAATCTATATATTGACGTTGAATGTACTAGTAAAGTACTCTCTTTCACGTCTAAAGTAAGTAAAGACTAAATTACTTTAACTAATCTTTTTTTCATTGTTCATTCTCGAATATTCATTTCAATAGTTTAATTATTCTCAAACTGCAAGTTGAATTAATATGCCGAATTTCTTGAGTATCTAGTTGTTTCTGTTTCAAACAGGCCTGATAAGTGTAACAGTTATAAAAATTTCATTTTAGAATATATTTTATTATGCAATATATGAGTTCTTTACTATTGAAACGGTGTAAATAGAAGATAGATTTCATACTACGGAAGAGCTCAATTACTTTGCTACAATAAAAACCCCATACCCAATTATAAAAATACGTTCAATTTCTGTTTTCTCAAACAAATAAATGAATACTGGAAGAGGAATAATGCAGTAGTTATAAGGCTAAAATCCTCAGAGTTAACTACAGTGCAACTTTTTTTACAGCATCAACCCATATTTTCAAATTGTTTCTTGCTTTGTACATAGTAGTTAAGATTTCAACACCATATACACAAGACTATTTTGTTGTTTTATACATATCCGTTCTTTTCTATGCTTTTCAACATAGTTTTTAAGAAAACATCTGTCACACGCATCGTGATCTATCATCTACAGCGTATTGTCAACATAAAGTTTAATATTTTAGTTAATTTTATTCTCCTAGAGTTCTGAATGTGTCTGCGTAATAATTGATCATAATAGGTGAATAAACGATACAATAGTAAGCACAGAAAAAGATTTTTGACTGTGTTCGTTGAATAGTGAAAAATGTTTCTTGTTGGCTTTTTTTTATTAGTGATCAACTACTTGAGCTCTTCTGTTAATTTAGTAATTAGCTTTTTAAAACAAAACTCAATTTTTTCTGTTATATGATAAAAATCACTACGACTGTACCTAAAAATGCAGTTAAGAAAGTATAAGTAGATATCTTTCACATAGAAAGTATGAATTTGTTTGATAATTTTATTTTCAGGCAAGAAAATGTCAATATATCCAACTCTTTTATTCTTTCTGTTTTGTGTAAATGGTGCATCTGCTGACGTATGTAACTGGGGTCAACAAGTTTGTAATGGACGATGTTATACACCAGGTGACCAACGATGTCTTGATGGTGTAGTTTGTAATTGGGGTCAACAAGTCTGCAACGGACAATGCTACACACCTGGTCAGCAGCAATGCTTGAATGGTAATATAGGGAAGCGATCTATATAGTAAATGATTTTATATTTAAAAACAGTTAATTTGCCTATTTTTTCTTTTTTCTATATTGAAATAATTTATTGAAAACTGGATAATCATGCACAGAATCCGAACTTCAAATAAAATGTAATTAATCTCGAATATAACTCGCGGGTTATCATAAATGGTTAGTGAGCCATTCGTCCAAGTTTACTAATATTTCTCTCTTGTTTCACTAAGAAATATGATTTAATATTAAAAGGTTTGTTTGGCGAGACAAAAAATGATGTAGTTCCCTGTATTGATAGAGAAAAATTGTGTCAAGAACTAATGAATGAGAATAAAAAGAAACAAAGCAATGAATAACAAAGTTAAGATATTTGTCACGAGTCTTAAAAGGTAAAAGAGATATTCTCAGTTGCAATATATAAAGTAAAATTAGCATTCTGTTGAACAAATTTGTCGCATATATAATAAAGAAAATACATATAAAATTGATCATGATTTGTTATACAGTAGAAAGTCGATAGCCAATATAAATTCACGGAACGTACAGTGAATATATTATAAGTCAATTTTAACTGTCATGCTAGATAAATCGTGATGTATATTATGGGATAAAGCTCAAAAATCAGCACAAAATACAAATATATGCTCTTTTTCAATTTTTGCCTATACTCTTCGTTCATACATTTTTTAAAATTCGAAACTCCTGCTGTTCCAGTATTCAACAAAGTTAAACATCATTGATCTATCCTTTTCTTCTACATAATCTTCGCTTCAGATCTCCAGAAAACAACTAATAAATACAGAGGATCGTTATAAACAGTGTAGGATGTATTTATCGTATGTCGATTGATATATAAGTGACTAAATGGTTCTCCTTATTTTCTTCTCATGATTATGTTTAACTGAAATAATAATTTTCAAATTGATAAATAAATACTACCGAAATTTTTTCATAATCATTCAATGGTTAGTATCATTTACCTGATGATTGGATAATTATCAAATTGTTTTTTCAATTGACACATGAAGTTTATAATTTATTCTGTTTTACTCAATCGTAATACAGTTAATGTTGAACTCTTAATATTTAATAGATCTGAACATCTGTGATCCTATCAAAAGTATCTATATTTGCTCATTCAACTAATATGAAACAAACCAAAAATTATTTTTAAATGTGAATAATTCTTTATTTAATTTCTATTATAGAACAATTGAAACAAAACAAAAATTAGTTTATAACTGTTTCTACAAATATTTAAAATCACAATGATATGTTGCTTTTTTAAGATGAAACTTTTTATATTAACATCTATATTATCTTGAGAATAAATCGTGTACATTAGAAAGCAATTGTACAAACGTGTTTTGACTTTACTCTGGTCTAATAAATATTAAAATTAATGTAATGATAGATTACTTTTTCTTTTCTAATTTAATTCATATCTGTGTAGAACGGTTCTACATAAAAATGGACTCATATAAATACTACATTGTTTGTGTAAATTTTTCTGTGTGTCGTCTTCGAATAAACAGAATTTACTAGTATTAAATATTTTGATACAAAAACGCAAGATTTACGACAAATATAATTAAGGAAATTAAATTCTTTACAACCAAGGTTGAATAAATTCTATTATAAGATAATCAATTTTTCAATTTTTTATTAATCGTAGAAGTTACAATTTATTTATCAAAACGAGATAGGTATCAAAGAAATGATAGACTATATAAGATTATTGTATGTGATGTATAATAAGTTCTATTCTTATTTTTTTTTGCTTGTTATAGAACTAATCAAAGTACATCATAAACATATTGAAATGAATTTCTCATATTTATTTTTGAAAAGAATGTTTTCTATGCTTCTGAATATAAACAAGATTTTTGTTGGAATTTAATGTCGTATATTGATGAAGACACGAAAATGATCATCTGACTTACCAGTTGAAATTTATAACACGTGCGATCACGCTTTAAGCGCATGTAATAAAATAGACAATGAAAATACTTTCATATATCAGATACCTAGAAATATGTACGGAGGTTGAAATGCTTTTATATGCATGCACATGCTTTTTTAGCGCATATAATTATATATGTTTAGTGATAAAAAACATTTTATTTGCATTTGAAAGTTGCATAGAACATAGTCATTAACTATTGATATATTTAATTATTTATTGTTGTTCAAAAATATATTATATTATTTGGCTTTATAGTATGTTGCCTTTAAGTAATAATATTTTCTTATCTCTAGTTATGTATCGATTATTTTATACATTGTCTTTTGACTGGTATTTTTTTTCTCTTCATTTTGTATTCATTTCTATTGGGTACTTTCATCTATTAGATAGAGAATATATGTTAAAATAATTCCTTATTCAATTTTATAAATAAAAAACATATTTTGAAAGAAATGACAGTAATAATAACTAAATAGAAAAAAAAATGTCCAAAATATTCGTAGTTTTATTTTGCAGAAAAATTCTCTAATCAATGAATAATATTGATTTACGTAGTATTCTAATAAGTCTTCAAGATCGTCTTAGCACTGATGATCGAAAACGTTTACATTTTTATCTTACCAATGAAGTTCCACGAACTATAAGTGAAGATTCATCACTTGGTGGTACACTTAGTCTTATACAATCACTTATTGATCAAGATAAAATCAATGATGCAGATTGTACTCTTTTAATTGATGCATTCAATCAAATTCGATGTACTAAGGCTGTTAAACTTTTAAAAGGTATATATCTGGGTTTATTTTTCTCAGTTTATATGTTATTATATATTATTCACTTAGGATATATGAAAAGAATAAAGGGACCTCCACGAAATCCAACAACAGTTACAACACCATTGATTGAACAACTTTATATAGATCTCGAAGATGATAAATGTTCAACTACGGAAAATAGTAAACAAAATTGATTTGATGTTTTACATCTTATTTTTTTTTTGTATTTCATTTTTTGAACATAGTTTTTAGAAATCAATTGAAGCGCTGTGTAAAACATGAGACATCTACTGATGATGTAGATATAAATGAAAATTCTACAACAATTACATTGAATGAAGAAAAAAGATTATCTATACAATCACATAAAACTCAATTTTTTGAAATATATTCAAAAACAAGCAAATATTTATTATCAATATTTCTTTTCTTCATAATTGCATTAGGAATACTAACAATTATTTTAGTCTTTGGTATTAATCAAACAAATATAGAAAAAGATGATCTTGAAACGAAATACAATTTTACTTTGAAACAACAGATAAAAAATAATGAAACCATTGAATATTTAAATAAACTTATGTTAGAAAAGAATGAATCAATTAAACAATTAGCCAATCAAATAAAAGAATTAGAAGAAGAAAAAAGTAAGATATAGTATGTTTTATTCAATATAAATATTCTAAGAAATATATTATTATAGATACATTATTTATCAAAGTTGGTCGAAAATTTGGTAGTAAAGATGGTGAATATTTTGATGATTCTAAACAATTTGATTTAAATTATTCTTATTATCTTAATGGTATATGTTCTTATATTGATGATAATGATCATAAATCATATAAATTTGTTTATCAATCTTCTCGTGATAATGGAACACGTAAAGAATCAGATTTACATGGTTCGAAAATGTCAAAATTGAGAAAAAATTTTGATTTTGTTAAAGATGATAAAATTAAAAAAGTTTTAGTACATATTAGTGAGAAAATTATCTCTTTAAACGGTACAAATATAACGCTAACATTAATTGATGGAGTTCAATTTTTTTCAACTAAAAATATAGGAAGTCCATCATACAATAATATATTAGGTCAAACATATATTGAATCTTTTGAAGGATATATTTTAGGATATGTCACTGGAATGTCAAGTTCATCTATGATTCATCAATTACAGTTCGTATGGTATCGAACAGATGAAGAAAAACATAATAATGAATGACTATTTATCTCTTGTTTTATATTTTGTATATTATATAAGCTTATGACTATTATTGCAGACTTGAATGAAAGAATTTTTTCTATTACATTGTTTTCAACATATAAGAAATGTAATAAGAAAAAACAAAATGAGAATAGTTTTCTTCTTTCACAAGAATCGATATAAATATGAAATCAAATCTAAAAAAAAACGAAAAATTATTTCATTCCAAAAAGTCACATTGACTTGCAACAAATTCTCATTCGTACCTATGTGTCATAGTTATACCTCTCTCATCAAAACTATCAGTGAAAAATTTTACAAAAATACAATCAGTTTCATCATTATTTTACATATAATTTACATCGTAGTGCATTTAAACATTATATAAAATCTATATTTTTAATAATGCTTTTTTCAAATAAAAGCCTGTTGTATAATTATACTATTCATAATTAAAAATGAAACTTTTTCTACTACCCTATCTTGATATTCTATAGCTCTTATGTACATTTTAATTCGACTACACATTTTTTTTTTGTTCTGTACTTTCGTTGTTTTCATGTTTTTCAATTTCTTTAGATATGCATCTCGCATATTTTTCGTTCTTATTTCTATTATTCTACTATATAATCTTATTCTTTTGTATCATATATATGAAGAAAAAAAATGTTTGAAAAGAACCAAATGATATAACTGATAACAAATAGTATTAATATAGTATATTCATAATAAGAGATTATTAAAATGTGAAATTTGAAAAGATTAGAATGATAGAATTTTTTTTATTAGAATAAATTTACAAATTAAAAAAAATGTTATTATCTAAGAAAAAATTTGATTGTACCTAAGAGAAAATAGGATATTAAATACTAAAAAATATTTCTATAGTAATAACTTAAAAACTTTTATATTAAAGTATTTAAAAAGAATTTATTTTTATTCTAATGTTTTTGAAAATCAAAAAGTATTGGTGAACTTACGATTAATTTCCAGATTAATAATTTTCAAAAATATCAAACATAAAGTGTACAACATATTTTAACTTATCGATCTACTAAATGTTTTTTTAATTGGCACTATTTCATATGAAAAATACAAAGATACTGTTCAATTTGATGTTTTTAGGCTGAACAGACTCAAAAACAAAACATCACTATTTTTTTCTAATACCAGAAATCTCAAAATTAATCAATCGCTTTTGTCCTAGAAACATATAAAGGCATATACAGTTCATTACACGTATTTCAAACATCAGAATTCTAGTAGCTAATAAGCTTTTGTCGTTGCTAGATACTAATTATTAACCACATCCTCATAAAAATACTATTTCTAATCAATCTATTACGAAATATTAGATAAGATATACGCAAAACTACTTTACTTCAAGGCATTTTAACCTTAAGCGTAAAGTACACAAGATGTATCGTAAGATATAATAAGATTAAATACGCAAAAGTACTTTTTTAAGATTAAATTGTCGCACATAATGAAAGGAAAAATAAAGAAAGTATTTCATATAATATATTACATAGTTGCACTCTATTTCCCACTTGTTTTAGGTATCTATTTTCATTCCATCAATATTTTATATTATGATAAATTCGTATATATGTTTATTTCTTTCTTTTATTGTTATATACTCTACTGAATACAGTACTGTTATGATTCATTGATGACTATCAAATGTAGAAACAAAAGGAAATGTAAGATGGTTGTTTGTAGTCAACATACTTGTACACTTTGTTGTTTTACATATGAAAAGCTTTTATCTTAGAAGGTTAAAATAGCACATCGGTAAATATATGCACGGATTTCAGCAGTACACATAGTCGTAGAATAGATGAATGGAAATGGTTTTAACTCTAAAGACAGACTATCTTCTACATATTAGAAAAATAATTTCTGAATGGCTCCGTTGAATTCCATTATATCTAAGAAATCAATCGATTGTGAAAGTCATGTTTAATTCAATACAAAATGATATTAGTATTAGCTTAGGAGAAAATACAATGTGAGTAAGTCTAGAAGGAAAAAAACGAATGTATTAATATTTGTTAGATTCTCTGAGTGAATATTGTTAGTTGAAGATAAGGGTGTGTATAATCAAGTTTATATAATTTATTCTATTGATAGTTATTTAATATCTTAAAATATAATCTCACAATAGTTTCGTACATTCCTGCAAAAAAAAACTAAAAATAGAATATATATATATAATTCGATTACAAATAAAAAGAATAACTATATAATTTCTATTAGATTGATAAAAGTAATTGTATACTAGCGTCATCTATTGATGTATAATATATAATTGGTAGATATGAATTACTTGTTTTAATCCATAAAAATAATCAGTTGATTGAACGAACGAACGAGTGGGAGCAGACAATGAACAAATACTTAATCGGACAACAAAGCAATTGCTTTGTAAAGATGCGATCTTCTCGACCATCATGCTCGAGATTGGTCTAAGAGTGGTAAATATTTTTTTTTTTATTTTGTTTATATTATTATTATCATTAATAAATAATTATTGAAAAAAAAAAAGGTTCGTGGTCCCGATTGGAAATGGGCACAGCAAGATGATGGAGAAGGTCATGTTGGTACTGTTGTTGAATTAGGTAAACCAGGTAGTAATACATCTCCAGATAAAACTGTTGTTGTTCAATGGGATTCAGGATCTCGAACAAAGTAAATTTCTTTTTATTTTTAAAAATATTTTAAGAAAAAAAAATATTTCTTTTTTTATTTATTTAGTTATCGTGTTGGATATCAATCTGCATATGATTTACGTGTTTATGATAATGCACCAATTGGTGTTCGTCATCCTAATGTAATATGTGATGCATGTCGAAAACATGGAATAATTGGAATGAGATGGAAATGTGCTCGATGTTTTGATTTTGATCTTTGTACACATTGTTATATGGCTCTAGATAAACATGATCTCACTCATCCATTTCTTCGTTTCGAAACAGCTACCAATACTCAAGTAAATATTGCCAAGATATTTATCAGATATTTCATTTGTTTTTCTTTTTATTTAAAGGGCGTAAAAGTTCCACCTCGAAGTCAAAGTCTTGATGCACGTCTTAT
Organism: Macrotrachela quadricornifera; assembly: GCA_022393335.1. Lineage (NCBI taxonomy): Eukaryota > Metazoa > Rotifera > Eurotatoria > Philodinida > Philodinidae > Macrotrachela > Macrotrachela quadricornifera. The sequence goes on along the minus strand of JAJEKB010021236.1, from coordinate 52,889 downwards.
AGCAAAAGGAATTTTTAAAAGTGCTGTTGTTGTACGAGGTGCTGATTGGGATTGGGGAGATCAAGATGGTGGTCCTTCTGGTCAAGGAAAAGTTCAAGAAATAAAAGGTTGGGAAAATGAATCTGGACGAAGTGTTGCTGCTGTTGCATGGTTACATAATCCACATGTTGTTAATGTTTATCGTGTTGGACATAAAGGAAAAGTTGATCTTAAATATGTACATGAAGCAAAAAATGGACAATATTATAAAACACATTTACCTGTACTTGGTGAACATATTGAACGTCTTGTTCCTCCACTTGAACTTTCTCAATTTTCTGTTGGTGATAAAGTTCGTGTTATGTCTGATATTGATCTTGTTAAACAACTTCAAGAAGGTCATGGTGGATGGAATATACGTATGGCTGATGTATTAGGTAAAGAAGGACATGTTCATCGTGTTACAGAACGAGGTGATGTACGAGTACAATTTCATATTGGTGATGAAACAAATGAAGAACAATCATCATCAATAGCACAACAAAATCGTTGGACATTTCATCCAGGTGCATTAAGTAAAATACATTCATTTACAACTGGTGATCAAGTTATGATTTGTGCTGATGAACAACGTTTAAGACAAGCACAAAAAGGACATGGTGAATGGTCACATGATATGATTGGTGTACTTGGAAAACAAGGAAGAGTTTTACAAGTATATGGTGATGGTGATATACGTGTAAGTGTTAATGGTCAATCATTTACATTTAATCCTCAATGTTGTATACCATTAACAACAACAGCAAATTCATCAAGTTTATTAAATTCAACAAGTCATAATACACTTCAAGCATATCAAGCACAACAACAAATGGAATATGCATCAAGTGTTGATTGGAGTTTACAAGGTGGTTCATCAATTGGTGGTGGTACAACAAATTCATCATCATGTAAACAAATGTTAATTTATAATACACTTTTGGGACATAATGATGCATTGTCATCATCATCAATTGTTAGAGATGCTGCACAAGGAAAAATTCAAGCTGTTAGAGATGCATTAAATAAAAATCCTCAACTTGTAATAAAAAACATTTTTTTTTATTATTATTATTTGATTTATTTTTTTTTTTTGTGTTTAGATTGAAAGTCGATCAGGTGATAAATCTGCATTAATGTTAGCATCACATCAAGGTCATATTGATATTGTACGAATTCTTCTTTCACATGGAGCAAATTTAGAACAACGTGATGCTGATGGTGATACTGCTTTACATTATGCTTGTTTTGGTAATCAACCTGATTGTATATCACTTTTATTATCCAAAGGTGCTGATATTAATTCAATTAATTCAACGGGATGTTCATCTCTTCATATAGCAATTAATAAACAATTATTAGAATGTACAAAAAGATTATTAGAACATCAACAACCACCAATTGATGTTAATTTACAAGATATTTATGGAGATACAGCATTACATGATATTGGTATTATTTTATTTTTGTTGTATACAGAAATTAAAAAAATTCTTGATTATTTTGTGTCTTCTTCTAGCTAATACACGTGTTTTTGGTAATTTTGCTGGTCTTGATGAACTTACATCATGTGGTACACATCCGAGTATATTAAATTTAATAAAAGAATTAGAAGAAACTCGTCATCAAACAAGTCTTATGCCATCAGAAGGAACTTCACCTGATCGGTAAATTAAATTATTTATTTTTTAAGAAAAAAAAACTTTTATGTTTTTTTTTTTTTAGTTCGAATAATGAATGTGTTGATGGACGAGAATTAATTGATCTTCTTTTATCTGTATCAAATATTAATTTTAATTTAAAAAATAAACGAGGTTTTAATGTTCTTCATCATGCTGCACTTAAAGGAAATGCATAGTAAATTAACTTTCTTTTTATTTAATTATTTATATATTAAATACTTTTTAGTGTAACATGGCGTTTAATTGAATTATGTCGTCAATTAGTTGATTCAAAAAAAGATGACGGTTTTTCATCTCTTCATTTAGGTAAATTAATTGTTTGTTTTTTTTTCTAAAAAAGAAACGAAATTCTTTATTTTAGCTTGTTTAAATGGACATTTATTAGTAACATGTTTATTATTACGTTGTGGACATGCAACAGTTGAGATATGTAATAGTCGCAAACAAACTCCACTTCATTTAGCTGTTGCACAAGGACATTCATCAATAGTTATATTATTAGTACGTGATCATCGTGCATCAACAAAAGTTTTAGATGAAGATGGTGATACACCACTTCATTTAATTTTATCAAAAACTCAACAATCAGATGATATATGTTTAACATTACTTGCATCTGATTTAATTCCTCAAATGCCTGTTGATTATCGTCAAATTCCAAATATTGTTTTAGCTGCATTTTTAATTAAATGTGATGCACCATTATTAGTTAAAAATCGTCAAAATAAATTACCACTTGATTATGTTAGTGATCAAAAATTAAAAGAATATTTTATACTTCTTAATCGTTCAACAATTATAAAACAAGTTATGCCAAATACATCAGCTTTATCACCATGTATTATTTGTGATGAATGTCCAGCTGATATACTTTTTGAACCATGTAAACATAAAATATCTTGTAAAGAATGTTGTATAAAAATGAAACGATGTGTTTTATGTCAACTTAATATTGATGCAAAATATACTCATGGTAAGAATTTTCTTTCTTTCTTTCTTTCTGACTTATTGATTGATGAGTAAACAAAGAACGTGGGCGGATAAAGTCTTCATTCTCAAAATATTTTAGTTTGTTCAATTAAAATTAAGTCAATAGGGTCGTCAGATAATATCTTTTAATTAATTTTTTTTTGATTCATATCGATACTCTTTCATAGAAAAACTAAAAATTTTTATTTATTTAGATGGTCAATTATTAAGTAGTTCTTCAACAAATGTAACTCGACATACACATCGATTACCATCAACAACAACTGGAAATAATTCCGATGGAGAAATAATTAATAAAGTTGTACGTGAACTTGAAACAAAAGTTCAAGAATTAGAAGATGGACAATCATGTTCAATATGTATGGAAAGATCACGAAATGTTGCTTTTTTATGTGGTCATACAGCATGTTCAAATTGTGCACAACCATTAAAAACATGTCATATATGTCGAAAACCTATTACAAAAAAAATTAATCTTTATTCATAAATATTATTTTATTCATTAGTGTTTCGTTGTTGTTTATTTCTTTTATTTAAAAAAAAAAGAGAGAATATTTGTCTTCTATTTAAATAAAAATTTTTAAAAATTAATTTTTTTTTCCTTGAATGATGATTTAAAATAAGTTATGTATATGAAGAATTTTTGTTTTATTCTTCTCTATTTTTAACGGATATTATCAATCAGAAATAAATTACTAGAATGGTTTTAGATAGACATGCATTAAATTTGATGTCAAGTTTGAATTTTGATACTAAAATTTATATTTATGACTAAAAGATTGCATGAATTAAATGTATAAAACAAAGCATATTAATAGTGCGATAGTAAAATATAGAACAAACAATTCAAGAAACAAAAGCATCTTTAAAAATAGTTTTTTTGACATTCTGATTTGTTGTAGCTCTACTGTACATCATTTCGTTTTATTAACACACCGAGTGATCCATAATAAATGGCTACACTTTACATTGTATATTTAAATCTTAAAGTACGTATTATTGAAAAAAAAACAAAATATACCAACAGATACAGTATGAAAAGTTCTACAATTTGCAAAGAACAATTTATCCCGATTTTTTTTGTATTTTCAAAAAAAAAGGAAAAGTCTCTGTGACCAGGTTTTGCAAAGGTGAAAATAGACTTTATAGAATATTGATTTTTTTCAAAACAAAAATTTGACAATTAAAATAAGCTCTGAGTTTTAGATTGTACATCTTTTCACAATGCATCTACCATTATATTTCGCTCTTTTAGTAATATGTATTTTGAGATTAAAACATGCAATACAAATTGCGACCATTTATTATGATGATAGAAATAATAGACACGATCCAATTCATAGTCAGAACGAATAACAATGATGCATCTTACACGTTATAAGAATATAACAACATATGAAGAAGTCTAGATGTTCTCTCAAAAACTGAAAAATATTTCAAACAATCTTTTCGAATTTTCATCACCAGACATGATTGACTCTGCAAAAAACAATTTTCCATTAAAAGAAGTTTATTTGACCAAAAATGACACGAGAAGCGGCTCGTACTCTTCATATTCTACTTTGCCCCTGTATTTTGCGTTGTTTGATTCTACATTACCGTACAAGTGTGTCATGTTTCCGATAGCTACACTGTCGAAAGTAAACGTTAATTCTACTTACAAGATGATTGAAGCGAAAAAATCGTGGCTATAGTCATTACATCGACATTACTGAAGTAATGTATCTGATAAAATTTCCAGATATCCATCTTTAAAAATGATTGACATCGCAAGATACGATACTTTTGACCAATAGGATAGTTTATCATTGAAGTCAATAGTGTTACTTTAAAAGATTATCTATCTAACATTTTCGTTATGAATAAAAATTTTGAAGAATCCTGTTACCAAAAACAAAAAAATGGTACAATTGATTCAAATACAATAAAGCTACCGATATTTTTATTGTGAGACCATTTATGAATTGCTCTATATAAAGAAAAAAGAGTTGGTAGATCAGTTATTGTTTCTTTTTCAGTTAAGTAAAAAAAACATAAACATCCGGTACCCATTCCATTTTCTCTGTTTATCAAGAAGTGAATAAACATTATTATGGCACAGAACTTCGTTTAGAAGCATGACCATAGTGAAGTATTATTTTAAAAAATAAATGACGAGTTCAAAAAAGCAAAAATTATTGTATATGGTTGTAATAATAAACTTTCATCATGAACAAATAGAAGTTTGAAATATTTTTTTTATAGACGTCAATTGTTTTTTAAGAAAATAAAAATGAAGTGAAAGATGAATTTTTTAATTTCGAAACGAAGTGTTTATAATCAAAGTAAAGCGTATTTTTCTTCTTGCATTTTTATTTCATTGATTTTGTACTAAACTTTAAGAAAATTGAGTTTCAGTCCTATTGTTTCAAAAGCTGATAGAATGCTTTTGATTAGAAATAGCTTTTTAACTCTTGCATTACTTATTGTTTTGGCTGATGCAGATCATTTTCGTGGTGGTATCATATCATGGTAAGTAATAACAATTCAAATTAACAAAAATAATCGAAATTTTGTCTTCTTTTTTTGAGTTAATTTCTACTGATGAATAAGTACTTTCGTAAATACGAAGTAAATGGTTAGATATATATAACAATATCGATATTCATAGCTATCTGTGCAAGAAAACGCTGTGTTAAGATATTGAATGAAATATTGTGTAATAAACTTACTGCAGATATTAAATCGACGAAAATCATTTTTTATGTCTTGATAATATTTGTGCAGTTCAATTTTGATGAAATAAAATATGATCTAGGAATACTCATTAAAATTTGACATTTTTTAGGCGTCCATTAGATAATATACCAAGTGGTAGTACTGTTGATATTCAAATGCATCAACGATACTTTTGGAATCGTCAATGGAGTGGATATAGCACACGTTGTACCGAAGCCGAGGTTGTTGCTAAAACACAGATACCTGTTAATAATTATGTATATTGTTATGTTAATTGTTCGAGTTCAACATTTCCATCAGGTGGTGTATCGACCGTAATGACAACCACTGACTGCGATCAAAATGCATTGATTCGATCATGGGCTGGTGAACGTTATGAGACATTGACATTACCGCTAACAACATCTATTACAATTGGTTATGCAAGTAGTGCATGGTTTGGACCGAATTTATATCCAGCAGCAGGTTTGGGCTGGTCATTAGCTAATCGAATTAATCTAGCACCAAGACCCGACGGATATATAAATACTAGTCCAGTAACAAATACGTTACCTGTTTTGTTCAAACCTGTTGGGCAACAACTAGTGCATGTCGTACAGGTAATTAAAGCTTTCTGTCGTTAGATTGTACTCGATAAGCAAGACATTTTTATCATCCTTCTATATCATGATGATTAAGGAGACATAAAATTGACATACGATGCCGAATTTTATATCTCTTTGATATATATGTTTTGAAAAGAAGAAAGTATTCCTTTCAGATTATATATATCAAAAAGATTTAATGATCAGTAGTCTATACTCTAATATTTATAATATATGTTAACTAATCTATGCCTTTTGCTGAAACGTATAGATGGCAGATAATGATGGTGGTGATATACTCAAATGTCGTTGGTCAACTTCAAATTCAGGTACAAATTACAATCGTAGGGATGAATGCGACGGCGCTTGTCTGGGACTCAATGGTATTTCAACATTGTATGAAGACAATTGCACGCTCGTGTTTACATTACCTTCCAGTTATAGTGGATGGTACTTTGCTGTTGCATTACAAATTGAAGATTATTACAACTCATCATATACTACTCCAATGAGTTCTGTACCTATACAATTTTTGTTCTACGCCTATACGGCATCGGGTAGTTGTACAACAAGACCAGAAATTATAGGCGAACGACCAAATCGAGGTAAACTTTATTTGTGATCAATTTTCGAATCATATTTAAGTAATTTTAACAATCATAATTGAAGAAGACCCTTGATATTTTTGTAAAGAAGAATAAAAAAAGAATGAAATATTTTACAACGATTATTAAAAAGCTTGTATTTCGAATTGTAAAGTAAAAACATGAAAACTTTCATTTTCTTATTTGTTATTTTCTATTGATTTGAATAGATTTTATAATCAAATATTTTCATTTTAGCATGCATTGGAACACCAATCAGTAAGTTAAATTCTAAAAAAAATATAACTTTACTAATGCTTCTTGAAAATGAGTAAGAATATTCATTTAGTTTAAGCAATTTTTTGAATACAATATTTTATAAACTTCTCTTGTTGGCATATCTTAACTTCGACAGAAACGATTTAAATTATACCATAGTCTTTAGAGAATTAAATCAGAATTGTTTACAGTTTAATAATCATAGCTGATGAACGAAAGAAACTCATTAGTACCATGTTTAAATTAACAAATTTTCATTTAAGTTATGGTTTTGAGGGAGCCAATTTATATTTTTATTCGATAGTACTTTTGCTAATGATTTCCGTACAATCAACTATTTTCACTGAGACCTGTAGTTATTTTTCAAAACATTTTTCACGATCATTTAATAATGCGAAGATTTCTAAGATTATACTTATCAAAGAACATGTATTTCATAATTCTATAGAGTAGACTGTAAGGAAAGTCATGAAATGGGTAGCAATTCGATATTATTTATCATTTTATTAAACTAGATGGAACATTTACCGAACGAGTCATTGCACAATCATTTTGCGCTGGTGCAACTATTGTTAATTTTGTTACAAGTTCACCTTATGGAATGCAACATAGTACAGTTGTTGATCAAGGAGGAGGTACTTTCAGTAATCTATTATTTTAATAAATAATCGTTCAACCATTTTCCTTGCAGGAATTTATGTTATGACACTTACTTGGACTCCAGAGGACAAACAATATGGTCCCCAAGGCTTTTGTGCTGGTGCTTTGGATAGCAATAATTTACAATCAGATGCTTGGTGTATCACTTATTTAGTAGGATTTGATTCACCAAATCTTATTCGAACACAAACTGTTCAAGGTTCAGCTTCACCAATAGGAACTATATTTTCGAATCACTCAGTTTTCTCTATACAAGGTAAATATATAGAAACAGTTCTTTTTTTTTAATACATCACTATTCATTACCATTTGAAAGGCTTATCAATAGACATATATTATTCTGTCTTAAAAATCAGCATAATAAAAATTGTACTCTCTATAAAATATACTGAGAAATATTATCAATCTTTTCATAGCTACTCGCACTGTTAATCGTCCAACTAGAAATGGAACCTACATACAATTTGTAGATGCTTCTACAAGTGCCGTAGTACAAAAATTTGATGCCGGTTGGCAACCAAATATATTGTATACTGGGACCACCATAACTATCTTAACAAATTATTCATGGGTACCAGGACATAGTTATTATGTTCTTTTTGACAGTGGTACGTTTATCTAACGGAATTTTTTTGTTGTACTATATTTTTACGATTCTTTAGGAGTGGCAAGTGGAGTCGAATTTTGTGGTACGTACTTTTAACCCTTCTAAATAATTTGTTCGATGTCAATTTTTCATTTATTCATATAAAGGCCCTGAATCAGCTCCAATAACTGATCCAACATTCTGGACATATGATATATGGGATCCTGGCCAATCTAGTACAACTACTACTACCACCACACCTCCAACAACAGGAACTGTAACAACTCGACCGCTATCAACAACCACTGTTAATACATTGGTAGAATTTCAAAACTGATTTTTAATAATAGGATATCTAAAAAGTTTCGATTAGATTTTTAACAAAACAAAATATCACGAAACTAGAGAAGGCGATATTTATTTTGATAAAAGTTTAAAATATAGTAATGTTTATGATATTTTTGTGCGGATATCTCAAAATTCTAGAAAGTCTAGATTTATAGGCAATTGTGTAAAAATATATAATTTCTTTTTTTCAAAGCTCACAACTACTGGTGCTCATGTGACTAGTACAACAACTGATACGACCACAACCACTACTGATACAACAGTAACCACTACTACAAGTAAAAATTGAATGTTTGAATTGAAGTGATGAGTTAATCAATCAATATCTTTTAGGTGTGACAACTACAACAGAAACCTTTACAACGTTACCTCCTGATGTATCAGTCGTTTATCCAAAGACTTTTGTATGTCTTTTCACTTCCTTTCCATTGTTGCTTTTTTATTTTTTTTTATGAATTAATTTTCTTTATAGGAAGAAGCATGTAAACAGCCTTTAGCTATAATGACAGCTGTTATGTCCGTAGCCATGTTCGCTGTACATGCTATTGGCATGTTTAGTATGTTTACACAGTTAAACCAAAAGTTTAATCCGAATCGACTTTCGATGAAAGCAAGATATCAAGAACGTATGAATAAATTACGATAGACGATTAAGTCTATTTTATTGACATGGACATTTTATTCACAAAAACTATTTTAAAAATAATTTACTTACTAATCTTCTTATATCTTATACTAACCTTCTAAAAATCAATTTATGAATGTTTTTAAAAAAACGTTTTTAATGAACTTTTTATATTTTTTGATTGTAAAAAATTCTCACAAAAGTATTAATAATAAAATATACTGAATAAAAATATATTTAAATTGAGAAAGATTAGCACTTCATAGAAATATTGTTAAACAAATATATGAAATTATTTACCAATAAAGAAGCACATTCTCACTCTATAATAAATCTATGTTATATGAATCAGTCGACGTTATTTTATTTAAGTCATCTCTATTGATTCAAGGATATAGAAATGGAAAATGAGTTTTTTATTATAAGAAGAGCGACGTAATTGAAAATGTTCTAACAATAAATATGTCAAATGTGAATACGCTTTATGTCATTCGAAATTCTTTAATTTAAATATAGGAAATGAAGAAGAATATTAATAATGAGTATGTGATTACTTGTTTGATCAGTATATTCTAGTTTCACTTATAACTGCTGTATACGTAAATCGATCAAATAAATATGTTAATTTCATAGATTTATATAATGATAATATTATCGAAGAGATGATCAGAATAAATCAATAAAGCTTTGTTTTTATAATTTTTGTAGATTTTCTTATGGCATGTCCTTTAAGAAAAATATCAAGATTATATGTCTTTATCGACGAGTGATTTCAACAAAGTGGAATGATTTATCCTTCTACTATTAGATCTAGCTAATTTTGGCTTAACATCTGAAACTGATATGACGTCAATAAATTAGATGAGTATATGCAATATGAAATTAGATAAATTAGAAGAAACAGTGAAAGCAACAATCAGTCTTTCTGAAATACATACAGTCCTTTTAAAGCAATATAAGAAGAAATCTGTTGACAAAAACTAATGAACTTGACTATATTTTAATGTAACAAAATAGAATGAAAAGTTGACTGTGCTTATATCGATGAATTCACAATTTTTACATTAATTATAATTTTTTTTACACATAGTAACGGATTTTTTTTCAGAAGATACAATAATTTAGAAAAATAACTCTGCTATTATATAAAAATTCAGCATCTACCATTGTATTCTAAATATAAATCTTTAATTATAAGTCATATAAGGACATACATGTCATAATGGCCAAAAAGCCAAACCTACTGGATAAACTCATCAAGTCACATACGACGATATCTGAATGGATTCAATTGCAGTATTGAGTGTTATTATTTAGAGATAATGAAATTTATTTTCATCTTTTTCTAATATTAGTGATATTTAGTTTATTTATCTGTATCATTAGATGGTATCAGTGATTCCAACATCAAATATACCAAGTGCAAGCAAAGTGTGTAGAAAAACTACTGCTTATCAGTTCACACTTCATTTTATATATTGTTCACAAAAACAAAGTGTACTAAATATATTTTGCTAAAAAAATTTTTCTTTGCAATGTATTGACTGATAGTTTTTCTTGAAGAAGGAAATATATATATTATTTTTTCTTTCAATTCTTCTGACCATTTGCCAACTTTACTGTGTTTCGAAATTTTTTCGTTTATTTTCAAAATCACATTAAGCACTCAAACCTTCGTTTATACACAGATTCAAGTCTGACAACTCATGTCCAGGTTTGACAATCAATTGAACTTTAGACTCGAACTCAGAACAGACCGGTCTGAATCTGAAAGGACCCGTGGATCCTTAATAAGAAGTGTAAGTTAGTCGAGTAGTTTATCAAGACGACATCTTCTATCTTGTTCGAGAAGAAACCTCATTAATATTTAGTTCATTATATTAGCCTGTGAATAAATTGTAACAAATACTTCTTTTGCGAGAGATACAACAAGAAATAATAGTATCAATAGAGCACCTAATATTATTTGAAAAATAGAATAGCTTTGCCAACTTCCATTGTGATAATCGAAATGAGAACTTATCACAAATTATCAATGTTGTCTTAAAGGAAATAAAGTGGAAAAAACAATTAGGGACTATTCTTATTTGAATAATGGACGAACATCAAGTACCCAAGCGTGAAAGAAGCTTTAAAATAGAAATTAGTTTTGATATTTCATGTTCTTTTGACGGTGAACTGTTCGTCAGCAAGTATATAGAAAATCAGTTAGATGCCTGTAGACATGTCTGCAACTAGTATCTTTTCAATATATTATGATTTTTAAAAAATCGAAAATATTCTAAGATAGACTCAATTCATCTTGACTCTTCTGTTAGTCACAAACAGAGATGGGCAGCTCCGACCATTTCTCGCTCTAGCTCCATAGAGCAACCGCTCCGAAGTCGGAGCTGTCCATCTCTGGTTGCAAATAACTAATATATGTTTCTGTTGTCTTCTTCAGTCGACATCATTTTGCTCAGAAAAGATTTAAAACCAGAAGGAAGAGTATAAAATAATCTATAGAAATACGTCAATTTATTCCAATACTAAACAAACTTTTACTAGTCTTTAGACAAAGATAGTTAGATATTACATGGCTAAGGATGTGTGTACAATTTACCGCGTAATATAAATAATTAATCATTTAATGAAAAGTTCAAATCTATTGAAAGCTTTCTAAAATCATTCAATTTTTAGTATTACTATAGAAAAACCGGACGATAGTACATATTTATCAATGTAGATCTATTCATAGCCTCATATCGATTAGATCTATGAATGGTTTATCAATATTACTAATTGAATTGTATTTCTATAGTGTCATAATGGAATAAAAAATTAAAGTAATAATATTCAATTATTTGAGTCATCACAATAGGATCTTTACCATTTTACAATTTTGATTGATTATTATTGTTATTCATGACTAAAAGATTATTTTTTTCAATGTCATTAACAGTTTGACATCCACATAACATCATAGCCAATCGAAATTCCTTTTTCAATATTTCTAAAACATTTTGCACGCCTTGTGCTCCATCTACTGCCAAACCCCATAATACTGGTCGTCCAACAAGCACTGCTTTTGCACCTAATGCTATAGCTTTTAAAATATCTGTTCCTCGTCGTATACCACCATCAACGTAAACATCGATTTGATGATTTTCGCTACGAATAGCAGCCATAATATCAGGTAAAGCATCAATTGTACTTTGACATGTATCCAATTGTCGTCCACCATGATTTGAAACAATAATTCCTTGTACACCGTGTCTAACAGCTTCACGAGCATCATCCGGATGGATAATACCTTTAATAATGAGAGGTAATGATGTGATTGAGCGGATCCAATCAAGATCTTTCCATGATAATGCTGCATCAATTGGTGGTGTACGATAAGTTTTAGCAAAATCAGTAGTAGTATCATCAATCAAATTTTCTGCATGGATACCATCGGGTAATGAAAACTTATTATGAATATCACATTCTCTATTACCTAATATACAGTGATCTACAGTAAGAACTAAAGCTTTATAACCACATCTTTCAGCACGTTCAATTAACTTCTTTGAAAATTGTCGATTTTTATATACATATAACTGATACCATAGTTGTGAAGTACTCTCAGGATAATTTGTTTTAATTTGTTGTTGATATTCTTCGGCAATTCGTTCCATGCGTGTTGATGCTGAGGTACTAACACACATAATTGTTGAACAGGCAACAGCTGCTCGAACGGTTGCCAATTCACCATGTTCTTTATTAGCTAGTCGATGTAAAGCTGTTGGAGCAATAATGCATGGAAATGAAATTGTTATTGTCGAATTTAAAACTTTTGTATGACAGTTTATTGAATTTATTGTTGAATGAGATGATACATCAATAAGTGTTTTTGGACGTAATTTTATTCGACGAAAAGCTTGTTGATTATCAATTAATGTAAATTGATCATCTGAACCAGTACTATAGAAATCATATATCATTTGTTGCAGTTTTCTTTTCGCTTGTTGATGATAATCTTCAACATTCAAAAGAGCTCGTGATGGTTTTGCAAGAGATTTTTCGCTCGCGTTTTCAAAGTTTTGCATGACTTTATATTTTTGTATCTAAAATAACGACACAAAGTGAAAATCTTAGTTAAAAACAATTTTTCTTTCTTTCATTCTAATGAAAAAGATAAAGTTTACTCTTTGCTTTGTTTCTTTCTTTATTTTATTCTTATCTTAATAAAATAATGTGAGGTTCTGTATTGCCATTTAACAACTCTCGATTTTAATGTCAATGTCTTCACTCACACAAGATAAGATAGAAAATATAATAGACAAGAATGGAAATTGTACTTCGATCTAGAATAGTTTTGTTTTTCTATTTTTCTCTGATATTTGTGTATCATATACGTGTATACCGTATCGCGTCAAAAGCTAGCCTGTAGAAGCTGTCATTGTTGATTGATTGGCATCAGAAATAGAGAAATAAAAGTTTTTTTTTACGGAATTCTACATGACTCAGTAGAATATGAAATGACCAAGGAAGAAGGCGCAGAATTCTAAAATTTTATACAATCTGGTCCAGTCCTTAAATGTAGAATTCCACAGAATTCCAAGATTCTAGAATTTTGCACTTTTGAGATGTTAACTGTTATAAGTTCGGTAGTGTTATATTTTCAAAACAGAACAAAAGTGTTCTGTATTTTGGAGATTATTCTTAAAAACGGGCCGTCTTCTCTCTATTTTGGGAAGCATTTGGAAAAGAAAAAATATTTTTGTCTTGGTTTTGGAATGATGTTCCGAAAACAAACAACTTCTTTTCTACTATAAGAGTACAACAATCATAAATTCGTACCAGTTTACAACGTAAAAGAGTTGGGTGACCAACTCTCCTGAGGTGTGCTGAACTGCCATGTATTCTACTGATAGTCCTGAAAAGTTCTAAGGATTCCAATAGGATCCTATGAAATCTTAAGGAATCTTAAAGATTTCTTGGATTTTAGGAAGAATTAGAATATTTGATCTCTGCGCCTTATACCTTGAACTAATCAGTTCTACGATAGAATGATAGGATAGTCCGAATATCGTCAATACGACTATCACCAATTTCAATGTGAATCAGACGTGTATTTAAAGAAGGCTTTTATCGACTATATTGATACGCTTAGATAGCATGTGTTCAACAAAGTTATGGAAACTGAATATTGGTTGCTTCATTGAGATTTTCTCCTTTTGTTCACCTGATGTTAGCCGCGCAACCATGATGATTTTGTTTTTGAGTATCGTTGTTGATGATTTGTAGCGTTAATAATGCTAATCGGATGCTGTATTAAGAATGAGACAATTTTTTTTGATAAAGTTGCGCTTTGTTATCATACATGAACAAGTAATGTGAAGAGATACAATAATACTTCATTGCATAATTATTCAACCATGTCCGACAGATAGATCGTTTATTACAAAAAAAAAGTTGTGTCTAATCCACATCATGACAATGCATTGATATACAACATCAACGT
>JAJEKB010021236.1:0-38317 GCA_022393335.1 Macrotrachela quadricornifera | reverse complement strand
GATGCTATTTAAATACTTATTCTTTATGTAAATATTTATTCTTTTTTCTCGTTAATATTATCGATTCTCTTAGATTCTTGCTGAAAAAAACACCTGAATAAAAAGAATCTGATGCATCGACTAGTATTTTATGAATAATCAAGAATGGAGAAAAGAGAACAGCACAAGGCTAATAACGTCATGAAAAGAGAATGGCACAAGGTTAGTAACACCATGAAAAAGTAAGTCTTAGTATGTATTTCAATAAAATTCATCCAGAGACAATCGATATTTGTAATAACATTAATCATTTGTTTAAACTAAAATATTCCATAGACGACATATAATTACTGCTTGGTAATGGATTAAAAGTTCTGATCACATTTTTTGAAGAACCTCGTTGGATAAAGTGACTTGTTCAGAAATGAAAAACGAAATATACCATTCTGTAGAGCTTCTCAAGACGCATGCAATGGTATAAGTACGATCGGTTTTTATAATATTTCTGAAGGAACTAGAGTCAACTTACTGATATACGACTACACATCGTCACCCGCACTCATATCCAAGCATGTTAAGTTAATGAATATTGATTTTCGATATTAATCGAAAACATTTTACAAATATTTGTTTTCATACATGGTTTCGTAGAATTTTTGACGAGCTATAACCTCATATATACAGCATCTCTAGTCGTCTTGTGAATTTACATGTGAATGGATACGGATATAAATATGTAGTTGTCTATCAATAAATTGACTTTAGTTCCTTCAAAATACTATAAACGCTGGACTTTACTGTATAACATTCGATGAGTCTTGAAAAGGTCTGCAACATGATATATTTAGCTTCTCACTTGTGGACAGGTCAATTTATCTGACGAGGTCCTTCTAAACACCATGGCTAGAACTTTTGGTCCATCCTTATGAGATGATCAGGTTAAATATATGCTCGCTTCATCAATGCTGCTAATTTAGTGGATATTTGTAGAAGAAATAGATCAGTTGTTGGTAGTAATCATATGAAAGTATCAAATTCAAAGATTGAATTATTAAAAGAAGGAATGTTCCACATGTAATATCTATCTATCAAAATTCCTTTTCTCATAAATATAAAAAAAAAGCATAGCAGATACTTTTCAATAACAATTAGTATGCACGAAACTCATAAGTATGTAAAACAAGCTATATTAAATTGTAATAAACTATTGTTTCTCTTCACTTGCATTATCGTATAGGTGAGAAAAGATGGCGCAGAATAATAACGGTTGTCAACCATATGTTTTCTTTTTCTTCATACGTTGACTCATCGGCCATCATTATTGTATACGTGGCGTCTATCGTGAGAATTTTAAATATATATACCTTCGAGAAATCTTTACAGATAGACTATTTTTTACGACATATCAACTTTAAAGAATATAGACATGGTTTCTGTTACTGCATTTCCAGATTCTAATGGCTATACAAAATCATTTTCTCTTGAAGAAACAACTGATCTTCTCAATTTTTTTGAAGAATATGGATTCGTTGTTGTAAGAAATATCATTGAATCTAAATCGCAAATAGAAGATACAATTGATGAAATTTGGAATTTACTTCGAGTTCTTAATCCAAAAATTGATAGAAATGATAGTTCAACATGGGATGATAAGTATTGGCCTATTTATCTCGGTCTAAAAGATGGTGAGAGTGATAGTTAAGATATTCTAAATATTAATATTTATCTTTGTTAATATTAAAAGGTGGTTTTATATCTCATATGTCTGATGTAGCAACAAAAATGTGTTGGGAAAATCGACAACATCCCAATGTTGTTAAATTATTTCAAATTCTTCTCAAACGAGATGATCTTTGGGTCAAATATGATCGATATGGAATGATGAGACCTACCAAGGGTATTGCTTTTAAAAAGGATAATGAAGATGAAACTATCATATTTGAAGATAAACCTGAATGGCGAACGAAACCTAATTGGTAAGAACGAATAAAATTTGTATGAAGTTGAGTAGTCAAAAACATTGAAATACAATACATTCATAACTTCACTTAGGATTAGAGTGAGTGATAATGGAAATAAAATTGTAGTTCGTTGTCTAAGAAAAAAATATCCTTATATATGAAGATATATCAGTAGAGTATGACAAAATTTAGAAAAATATTCTTTATGCTTGTGTCTTTATACAATAGAAGTAGTATATGATTTTCTTCAATTTCAAATTATATTTTTGTAAATTTAAATAGAAAACTTCTAATTTCTATTTCTTTTTCAGGTTACATTGGGATCAGGTAAGCACAAATGAATGTTGTTAAAACTATATAGAAATTTTCTTAATAATAAGTATTTGATTTATTTTGTAAGAACCCTTGGAGATATCCAGATTTTATTGGTGTACAAGGTCTTCTAGCATTGAGTGACACAAATCCGAATACTGGTGGTATGTTCTTTGCTAACGAAAAAGTAACTATTTCATTTATTCGTACCTTTCTATTTAAATCAGGATTTCATTGTGTTCCTGGATTCACTCATCGTTTCAAGCAATGGTCAATCGATAATGAAAAAGAACATAAGTGTCGTAGAGGACTTGTCAATGTTCCAGAAGATGATCCCATACGAAATGAAGTCAAACAAATTCATGTTGAAAAAGGTTCTTTTATTATATGGGATTCAAGATTACCACATGGTATGTTTTTTGTATTATTCTAAATTCTTCATTGAAACAATCTTATTAAGGAAATTTTCCAAATAATAATGATCAATTTCGAATCGTGCAATACATTACATTTGAACCAGCAAAAGAAAATGATGAACGTGAATTATCAAGTCGAATTGATGCATTTCACATGCGAACATTAAGTTCAAGAGTTGACGAACAACTTGATGGATTTCCAGAACCAAAATTAACTGAACTTGGGGAAAAGATTCTTGGGCTAAGAAGTTGGAAAACAAATGAGAGAATAAAAAGTTCATTTGAAAAATGATGATTTTTGAAATTTAAAAATAAAAAAATGATTCATAATATTACTATTTCTGACTACTCTCAAAAATGTAACATTGAAATGATGAAGTAAAGTTCACTTCATTCTCTTTCATCTTATAAATCTTAAATATTTGTTCATTAAAGAACTTTCTGAAAACATAGATGAGAAGAAATGGTACACTGTATTATTCGTCGTTTATCGAACATTAAGCAATAAAGTGTATAGGTAAGACTCATTGTATATAGAGCTCTTATTGATGAGAATGATCGACCAGAAAAAAAAGCAGGTTCATAATGATTCAACTAAACAACTCTATGGGGAAAAGATATAACGACATTGTTCCTCCTATTTCTCTTTCAAAACTTTTGTCATTTACATGCAATCCAGCTTCGATGTTTAAACTAGCTAAAATATTGTTTTTATAAAACCATAATAGTGTTATCAATTGACTTGGGAGTTTTTTTTTAATCACAAATTTCGAATAACCGATGCATATAACTTCATATATTTTCTGCTTGTGGATCATCACGTGCTAATGAAAGATAAAGAAGATAAAGCTGCTTTCTTTAATAATTGTCTAAAACGAATTCTTCATAAAATTACATGTAAATGCATTGAATATTCATTTTTGATTTGAATTAGACTCGATTCAGTTATTAAAAAATTTTTTTTTCATGTCCGTTTGTACACCCCGACTACTAAAAATTATTTATATCTAACTACTCTATATTGCTTTATTTTAAATCAGTTGCATCCGTTAGCAAAAACTCTTGCGCATAGTAAACTAATCAATTTGTTAAAATCCTAAAAATCATATCATATATATGGCTGAATGCACATATTAGTTTTTATATCATTTTAAAAAACTATAATAAAACAACAAACGAAAAGAAACAAATAGAATAAGAATAGCAGACGAGACAAGAGAATATAGGATCACAATGATGCAATGGTTTATGGGAGAACATGAGTTTGGGATGAAATCAACAGGCATGAAGTAAACGAGACGTAGCGTTTAGAACAAAACATAGTGGTAAGAAAAGCATGGATAGCATTATATTTCATTCTTTTCCGTAATTTTTCTGTTTTCAGATTGTGGTGGCATCTATTATGAAATATATAACTTGTGATATCATCAAGATCATAAGTCATCTCACTTAATCAAAAGATGACTAAGAAATCCGAGATTTTTACGAGTATAATGTGATTTTTTGAACACCTTGCACAATTTTAATGTAATATTCAATTAAAGTTTTATTTATTTTCTTTTTTAATAACAAGTTTTAACAAAATATCAACAAATAGTGCGATAATAACAATGATCGTATCTGATACAGATAAAACAAACAGAAACAACATAATTATGTAATCTGCACATATTCATATATAAAAACAATATCTTGACTATTATTAAATTTGATATCTGGTTTAGTATCTGATTAATTGAAAGAAAAAAAAGATAACATATTATATTATGTATTACATTACAATATTATTGATCAGTTGCATATATATTGATTCTTTGAACTTATTGTGAACTTTGTGATTCAGTTCGTCGTTCTGCCTCTTGTTTGATTAAATCTTGTTGAATATTTGTTGGCAATCCAGGATTAAGACTGAATGCAAATGGCAACAATGCTTTGGACATATCACCGAAATCAGCCATTATTTTAATGAACATTGCATCATCTCTAACATATGGATTATTTTGTTCTTGTATTATAGATAATGAACAAAATTTTGGAATTCCACTAGCAATATTCATTTCTGATCTTGGTCTTTGAAAGCTATTTGATCTAATATCTGGTCGAAAAGAATCAATGATATGTCGTTGATTAGAAGTTTGATCATACAAACAAAATGAAACTTTATAATTAAATGGAAATTTTAATATTGAATCATTTCGACCACGCATAAGAACAAAGAAAAGTGACATATGTGTACATCGAGCATTTCCATCACCATTTAAATAAAGTCGAGCTCGCATCTTATAACCAACTGAAGATGAATAAAAAGGAGGAGAATAAATTGATGTTTGCCTTTCAGATTGAGCATCCACTAGAAATTCAATAAAATCAATACTAGTAAACATTAAAATATTTAATTATTCAATGTCATCAGTGATTCATGTACATCATAAATCAATCCATTATGACTCAGTCAGTAATCTTGAATTCTGTGATTAATGATTATATACCCACTCAAGTTTCCTTGACAAAGATATTTATATTTTATTTTATAATGCGTAAATGTCATACAAATACGAATACTCACTTTTGTTTACTTTTTTTGAGAGGTATTTTCACACTAAATAAATAAAAATAAATTTCCTACTTACACATTTTCTCATTAAATTCTGCAATTTTCCATGTAAATGATCCATCATAAGAGACATATTGTATTTCATCAATCTTTTCTTTTATTGACATCAATTCTTGATTTAAAATATCAAGATTTTGTGAAACACCTTGTAAAAGAACATTTTCTTCTTCAACGCTTAATTTCATTTTTGAACTATTTTCTATTAAATTTTGTAATTTCATTTCATATTCAGATAGTTCAACATTTAATCGTTGTGTATCTTCATTCAATGTTTCAGTACCACTTGTTAAGATACTAAAAGTTTCATATAATTCTTCCAATTGATTTACAATACTGTTGTTTTCTATTGTTGTAGTTGGTTGAGAAATATCAATATCCATTTGATTCGATGTCATTTGAACATCTCTTATTTGTAATTTCATTTGTTGAATAACATTAAGTATTGATTGTTGATGTTGTTTACTTTGATAATGATTTAATAATTGTGAATGAAGAATCTAAATAATATAATAAAAATAAATATATTGAAAATTAATTTGATAAAAAGATATGTACTTGTTGATTACAACCAAAATCTTTTAATAAACATTCTTTAGTGATCATTTGACATTGAAATTGTTTATGTTCATTTAATTGATTGATTGAATTAAATTGTTGATGACAATAATTACATTTTGGATTTGGATGAGATTTATCAAGATGTTCCTTTGAAAGAAAAATAATAACAAAAAATTGAAATTGATTAAAATTACTTGATAATTTTTTAATATGTCAGTCCAATTACAAAAAGAACATATAATAGGTAGAGATTCCATATCATTTTTGAAACCTCGATCAATCATTATCTAATAAATAGAATATTTAAATATTTCATTAAAATAATAAAATATTATAATACTTGATTTTGTGAAGTTTCTTTTTGACATTGAACACATTTGATTACACTTCTTTGAGAAATAAAATTAAAGATTTATTAAAATTTTAAATTAAATAAAACTTACTGATCTTGGCTATCGCAACAAGATTGGCATGATCGATGACCACATGGATTAAATTGAATAGGATCATGCAATATTAATGAACAACTAGGACAAATGAATTTCTTATCAAGAATATCCATGTTCTGAGCATGAATTCCAACCATTTTCTATTTATTCTAGAAAAAAGCAAAATATTCCTCTTTTTTTATTTGATATTGTAGAACAATGGATTAGCTGTTGTTGTATAAAAACTCAATAGATATCTATATTACAATAGACAAACTTGTTCAGTTAGGGAGCTTTCATCTAATTGGTCACAGAACGAAAAAAGTTCGTGTGTGTATATATGTACGTTGTACATTGCTCATACATTATGCATGTATATATATGGAAGTGTAAGCCGTATGGCTTAGCTGCCGATTCTTTTGAACAAAGTCCAGCCGTCTCCGCTGCGATAAAATTAAAATATTTAGTTTCTCAATATTTTGAGCGTTTGGAATCAGTTTCAACGGTCTGTCGAAGCTAGTTTCGTATAAAGATTTTCTCCTATCGATTTTCCTTTTTTCTTCAAAACTTTTTCGAAAATAAGAAGTTTTTTGAAGAAAATCATGAAAAAATTTCGGCTGCTGCCGCCACCGATAGTCCATAAAAATGGAAATTTTTAAGCCGCCTCCGACTAAGGTCCCGGCTTACACCTCTATATATATATGTCAGTCATCTACTTATTATATTTTATATACAGGACGTTTTTTTTTATATAAATTAAATCATTTTTTTTCCTGTATTATTGAAATCGGACCATAGAGGAAAAGGCAAGATTACAGTATTCTCGAAGTACAATGAGAGTACAATAGAAATCAAGGGAAAACCAAAGAGACAAATCAAAACTAAATCATTTTAAATCATGTAAAAAAAATGAGTTTGGACGCTTTATGACGATTTAAAAATGATTCTAAAACATCAAAACTCATTTTACATCACAAAATCACAGTTTGCTATTTCCTCTCGATGAAAGCACGGGGATGCACAGTTGAGGTATAGGGTAACACAGGGAGGTGTAGTGGGAGTACGCACTCCAGGAATTCCATTTTTCTTCTTTTAAATCCTACTCTTCATAGGGGTCTCTAATTATTTCTAATCTTATATGAATCTCATCACTTCTAAACAAAGAATATTGAGATGAAAGAGAAATTGGAAATATTTCATAATAAAAATAATAAGAAATGTAATTTCGTCAATATGAATTAAAAAGTAAATATTGGCATAGCAATTTACATTTGACAATAAAAAGTAAAAATAAATATTGTATGTATAAATTTTCTTTAGAATATATTAAATTCAATATGACAGCTGATTCAATAATGGTATATACATATATATATATATATATATATATATATATATATATATATATATTGGCTGTAATCAAGTAAAGCAAATATTATTGAATTTCATCAGTACTTCTATTTAACACATTCGACACGATCAATTCTACCGGTGAGATCCATAGTGACTGATAGAGCTTTGCATCTCGTATTTTAATCTTTAAAGATGTTTTATTAAGAAAGCAAATTATACCAGAAGATGCCGCGTGAAAAGCTCTACAATCTAGAAAGTAAAGCTTATTTGAATTTGTGTACTTTTTGTCTTCAAAAAACCAAAATTCTGTGTAATAATATTTTGTTAGAAAGTAGTGTAGCCCACTGGTAGACTACATCGTGTTGAATGTGTTAAAAATAAGCTTTTCTGCTCGTTTATATGCCACATAAGATAGCTATGATTCTTGTAAAATACCTGAAAACAATCATATTGAGTTTTCCTACTAAAGCAATATATTAAACATTTAAAATACTAAGTTCGATTTACTCACTTTTACAAAGGAAGATAAGTTGTATAAAGTAATTCTTTAATAGTATATTATCGTACTTTATACTTAAAAATTTGATTACATAATTCAAATCAAGCTAAGTCAATATTTGATTATATAATTGATTTTTTTAGGTTTAAAATGTACTATTACGCATTCATTTATACTAGAAAGAGAATTACAGTCATAAATTGCATGGTAAATAATCAACTGATTTGAGATGTCAGTTCTGTGGATAAGGTGGAGAACAAGATTAATATTTAAGTATTAGTAATGCTGTTTCTATATTAGTCACAATTTTTTCTCTAGTTTGTTGGGATTCTTTCAATACATGATATATTGGTCTTTTTCACTCGATGTCATATGTATAGCATATTCGATTTTTCTCTTTCTATCATGTGTCATCATATGGATATATCCATTCGTTCTCCTTATATAGCACATAAATACGGATTTCTCCTTTTCGCTTATATATGTATGGGATTATTCCTTATCATGATCCTATATATATATACCCAGG
Source organism: Macrotrachela quadricornifera (assembly GCA_022393335.1). Taxonomy (NCBI): domain Eukaryota; kingdom Metazoa; phylum Rotifera; class Eurotatoria; order Philodinida; family Philodinidae; genus Macrotrachela; species Macrotrachela quadricornifera. Next base: position 29,668 of record JAJEKB010021236.1, on the reverse strand, counting down.
TCAAAGATTCCGGCCTCCGGAAACGGTCAGGAACCGATCAGAAACGGTGTATTCCAAGCATTTCAGCAAGCTAGAAAACAAACGGATCGATAGAGTATCCTGTCGGAAAAAACCAAGGAACCCACAGGATACGTTCGTAAAACAACCCGGATCCCTCCGGAACCACAGCAGAATTGTCTCGTGAAAGTTCGGAAAAGATACCGCTTCCCGCATCAACATTTCAAAGACTTTCTCAAAATAATGAATCTTTCACAACGACAAAGACCGTTTAGACAAAGTCTCAATACATTATAATAATGAATCTCAAAAATTCTTTACAATCAGATACAATGCTCAAAAATATCTTTTTCATAGTCAAAAGTCTCGTGAGCCTCCATTAGGACGTTTCAACGATCTACTCTAGTAAGTAGTAATGATACTTTCGATAAGGGTCAGAAGTCCCATTGAGACTTCTCAATACTCTGCTCCGCTCAGTACTTACTGCGCCTCCGCTAGGTTGCAAAACTCTCATTGAGCCCCCATGATGTCTGATTTAGACGTTTCGATGATCTGCTCTCCGGAGTAGTGATTATACCACCGATTGAAGCCAAAAGCTTCATTGACGAACAAAAAAGCCTCCATAAGACTTTTCGATAATTTGACGTGCTGAGTAGTAAGCACACCACCAGTTGAACAAAAAAGTCTCATTGACAGTACATGTGTCTCATTGAGAGTTCTCGATGATTCGCTTTGCTGCGTAGTTGTCATACCTCCAATACGAGGTAAGAGTGTCATTAAGAGCTGATACTATCTCATGACGTCCTCTCAATGATATGATCTAACGAGTAGTAATCATATCTCCGATAGAAAGTAAAAATTCCATAGATCCTTCTCAATGATACAAACTAATTCATATTATACCTCTGGTAGAAGGTAAAAGTCTCATTGATGCTTCTCAATGATTTAAATCAATGCATATCAAACCTTTCATACGAAATAAAAGTCTCATTGAACCTTTTCAATGATATGTTATAATGATTCATAACTATACCTCCTGAATGAGGTAATAGTCTAATCGAGGCTTCACAATGATCTCAACTAATTCATATCATACCCCAAATAAAATGTGGAATTCTCTTCGACACTTCTCAATCGAAGGTGAACTTAAGCGTCACGCTTAGGAAACCAAACCTTTCCTGAAATACATATCATACCGCAAATATATGGAAAACTGCATTCTCAATATCTAACACTCACTCCCAGATATAGACCGAAATAGTCAAATCAGAACGCTCAGTAGGTAGTCAACCTAAAGCCTCAATACGAAATCTCAATATTACAGAAGACCTTTACGAAAAAATTTTCTTCACATCTCAACCTTATATATACAAGATAATCTACCCTTGCGCTTCGCATTTTGGCTAAGTTCAAATGAGACTCAAAATGACTTTTCATTTTATTAAAATCAATAAAAAAATCCTACCTGAAGTATTTTTCATACAAACAAAAATATTACAATGTGTATATGAAACACCTCAAATGGGTCCCTTACATAAGCTGACATGTTCAAAACAAAACGGTGATTGGGTAGTCGGCCTAAAGCCTCAATGGGACATCTCAATTAAGGATCTACAAAACTACTTTTTTTGGTTCCGGTCCCGGTGCCGGTCCCGGCTATATTATTCTACTGGACCCGGTTTCGGTACCGGTTATATTTTTCTACTGGTCCCAGTCCCGGACTCGGTCCCAGTCCCGGTTATTTCTCTCTGCTGGTGCCGGTTCCGGTCTCAAATCAACGTTTCGTATTGTTTTAAATCTCTCTTAATATATCAAATTCTTTTCCTAGAATTAAGTAATTATCTTCTCATCTCATATTCTTTCAACAATTTAAAAACATTTGTACGATTTCATGTCATTTTTCTAAAGCATCACATTTTGTTTTGTTTAATATTTGTTTTACACTACTATTATCGTAAACTAAAATAAGCGAAAACTTGTTTCCATTCGCTACCTATTGAGGCAGTATATATAGAAATGGCTGAAATGTTATCGAATGAAAATGATTTGTACTTTTAAAGTATTGGCTCATATAACCCAAAAAATAGATCAACCATAGGAAAACTCTGATTCTTGATATTAATACTAGAATGAATTCAAAATCTTTACCTAACTTAAAAAATATTGCTAATCTTTAAATCTCCGAACATAAAAATGAGAAGTATCAAAATGAGAAGTCTGATCTAGGTTTTATTAAAAAAACACCGGGACCAGGTAAAAATATTGGTCCCGGTCCCAGTTACATAAAAATTTTAGTCCCGGTCGCGGTCCCTGTCCCACCGGGTCCGGGACCGGGACCAACTTGCAGATCCCTAATCTCAATACTACAGAAGATCTATACGAAAAAATTTTCTTTACATCACAACATTATATATACAAGATAATTTATCCTTACACTTCACGTTTTGCCTAAGTTCAAATGAGGCTCAAAATGACTTTTCATCTTACTAAAATCAATAAAAAAATCCTACCTGAAATATTTTTCATACAAAAAAAAATATTACAATGTGTATGTGAAACACCTCAAATGGGTCCCTTATATAAGCTGGCATGTTCAAAACCAATTGTTGAGTTGGTAGTTGAACTAAAGCCTCAATGAAACATTCGTAAAGTACAAAGAATCTTTGGGAAAATTTTTTCTCGTTAACGTCAGTTGTAGAAGATAGTGTATTATTACACTCTTCATTTCGGTTATTTTGTAAGAGGAAGTCAAATTTCTTGTCAGTAGTCATCAACATCTGAGATGTGGAAGTGACATGAATGTTTTTCACATAGATGAAAGCCTTTGTGTAGTCTCATAATTCACTTCATTAGTTGTGCTAAAATTTAGGTTGTTATTTGTGAGTCTTTCAGTAGGTCATTGTGCGGCAGATAAAACGAAATAGCTGGAAAGATGTTATACTACTGTAATGAAATAATCGACATAAATTTCCTAATCATATACTGTTGTAAAATGGATTGTTTTTATAACTTTCTCGTTAAAAGAGATCCTAATCGATTTAAGTCAGAAAATTTTGATCAATTTGTGGTATATTTTCAATTTCTGATGTTATTGTTGGACGTTGATTTTTGGCCAAAACTTTTTATAGCAATCAGTCGTAAGAAAATGCTAAATAAAAGAAACGCTATTTTTAATAAGAAATTGATTTATTAGTCAAAAGATCATATGGCTTAACGCAAAGCTTGAGATTCCTATTCTTAGCTCGGAACTGCCAGATATGGTTGGTATATATATGAGTATCATTTTCGAATACAGGGAACAGCCGGAACAGTACGGGAAATGGTAACTATGGAACCGGGTATATACGGCATGTTCCGAAAATACGGATCTGGACGGAAAGTTGTTGGATTTTTTCCGACAGCTTTTTCGACCGTTTCCGGTCGGATATGGCAGGAAAATGAGCGGAAAATTCCAGCGAGTTCCGACCCGGAATACTGCTCCCCTGATCTAGTGAATTCCGGCCGGATCCAGTCCTTACGCTTCCATCTGGGTATTTGCGATTATGAACAATGCATCAACGACTCGATATAAATATATTCTGATCGTCTAACTATACAAATGTGTTTTATCAATAGATCAACTTTCCTACGCGATATTTCTTTCTCATTTGCGTTTCGAGTCTTACTTTTCATGAATATAACTTGTTTCTTATTTTCTCTCATTTAGTCTAGCAATAATTACTATTTTCTAAAGTATTGTTTTGAATTCATTATTTTATAATTTAACGTTAATAAAATATTGTAAAACTTCTTTGAGAAAGAGAAAAAAGAACAGATATCAGTATGATAATGTTAAGGACTGATTAATGATAATAAAATTTCAAATTAGTTAACGTGGATCTGTCTAAATTCAACAATTATAGGAAGCATTGAGAATACTATTTTGCTGAAAACTGTCTAATGCTATCTTCGTTTGGATCGATTGGTAATTGATAATAGCAAATAATCATTGACTTTCAAGCTATTGATATCTCGAATGAAAGTGAATTCAAAGACAGTCATTTAAAAGATTTTCAATACATTCGTTGAGGTTTCTTTCTCAAGTAGCTTCAAATTTATGAGACAATCAAGTGCAAGCCTGACTTTGAGATCATCAGCAGCCGTATCAAAACATCAACGATTATCCTAACGGCAACTTCATAGTTGAATTTTGAGAATTTTAATAAGCTTCAATTGCACACAAAAAACCGAGTGATCAAATATTGATTTAAACGTGTTTCTTTCACCGAGTACTCATCACATTGAAAGATGCAGAGCATGATAAGATACATTGAATGGTCGAAAACCATAATAGAAACTTCGTACTCTTTCTAGTACTCGTCTTTTCGATAATTTCGGAGCGTTCGTAGAAAATCGATTGATCGAGTAGTCAAGATCGAGGGATGTGCATTTTAACAGAACAGAAAAAATTTGATCGAAATAGTTCTTGAGCATCTGCCGTGCCTATCGAAGGTTTTTTTTAGCTTTACTTGAGGATCGACATTTTTAGATGCACTAGCGACACTCATTTTTTGATAACGCTAATTCTAATACGATATTTCCAACATTATGAAAATTCTCAAGTTTATACACTGATAACCCCTGTTGCAAAAGTCTTGGGACAAAATGTTTGCTCAGTTTTCGGTCACTTAGAAGTAACTTGACAAAATGAAAAGTAGTCATTTAAAATCAGCATGGGATGCTCTCTCTAAATGGTTATTTAGAATTCTTTTTATGGCTTGAATTTGATACACTAAGAGGAAATTTTTGATAGGTACTAAAAATGACGTTTGTACAGGATATTTCATGTAGGTCATTGTTGTATTTTTATCAAAACTATCGTACTTCAACTTATAGGAAAGTGTCTTTCCATGCCAGTTTGTAGAGTGAAGCTTTCTCTACAAAATATCCAATTGGCTTTGCTCTCTACATATCATTGAAAAGCATCAGGATCTGTTACATTTTAAGTATGAAAAATCGTCAAAAATGATTATTGTGAAAAAATGTCATTTTATATAAAGAGTAGTATTTCGAAAACTATTTCTAGCTTGTTGCAATCTATGATTTTGTAGAGCATGAAATTTTCAGCAACAGTAGATAGTGAAAACTACTCAAAATACTTTTTAGAAAAATGATGCGTGAGAGGTAAAAAGCCAATTTTTATTTATTCGGGTATTTGCTTACAGCTATCTACCCCATAAGTCAGAGCAAAATTCTAAAGATATATTTAGAAAGAGCATCAAATTCTGGTTTTAATCGATTACTTTTGATCTTCTTCAATTAGATCTCAATGTCCCAAATAACAGCAAATATATTCACCAAGGCTTTTGAAACTAGTATTTTGTACAAATGTCATTTTTGGTGCCTATCAAAGATTTGCTCTTAGTGTATCAATTTCAAGCCAGAAAAAGAATTCTAAATAACCAATTAGAGAGAGCATCGCATGTTGATTCTAACTGACTACTTTTCATTTTCTCAAGTTACTTCTAAGTGACCGAAAACTGAACAAACATTTTGTCTCAAGACTTTTGCAACAGAGGTTATGATCAATTCATCAACATATTCATACTTCAAAGGAAAAACAATAGCATTGTACATTTTATTTAATGGAAAATGACAAATTGAATGAATAACATGATCATCACTGTCGATATAGATGTTAATGACACTATTCCATTGCTCTTCTTATGTCTATCTCATACAAAATATAACGTTAAATTTGAAAAAGAGATAAAGAAAGTTTATACCAATCACAAACAGAAGAAATAATAAAACAAAAAGGATAAAAATAGTAGAAAAAGACACAAGAGAACTAAGAACCAAGATGTGGACCGATACGTCGAGTAGAATCTCTTTAATATTGATTCAGGAATACCCTTTGATTCTTCATCATTAATTTTCTTAACTTGATCAAGGCGAATACCCGATGCAAATAAATTTAGTGCTTGATGATGAGCACGAATTTTGACTTCATTAGCTTTGATTAATTCACCATCACATGCCCAGTTACCTAATTCATTTCGTCGAGTAACAATTGGACGAATAATAACTTCAGTAACACGATAGCGCTCGACATTAGATAATTCATCAACTGTCCGACCATCACTAGCTACATTATGAAGAAATCGAAGGAAATCTAGACGCCATGAACGCTTCACCAAAATTAAATCAAATGAACCATCACCTAAGAAACAAAAAATATCCATCAAATATCGTTATTTCAGCTGACATCTGTTATTTAATTGTTTATTCTACAAAATTTTAAGATAAAGACTATGATATTTAACTGAATGAAGTTTTAAAATACTATGTAAAAACAAAAAAAAACAATTTATTACTAATTTGTATGATAGATGAATCGATTTTAAGGAGAAAATCACTTAACAGTTAATCTCTTCTCTAACTTTAAACAGTCTGTACATATAATTAAGTGATAACATCTATGTTGTAAGATTAATGGAATGATATCTCTCTTTTTTAAAACAGAATTCAATTCGCAAACATGTTAATTTTATAGTGTCAACTATAATAATTAATTCTTTATTATATATTCTCATATAAAATGAAAAAAGAATCATCATAGACTTTAAAATAAATGTTAATCAAATCAATTTCGAAATCTCCAATGAATACGAAAGATCGACTTAACAAAATTATTAATTCCTATATAACTCATACCTAAATGAACAGATGGAGACATTCCATATTTGCTTTTTTCACAACGACAAGGCATATTAAGACAATTAATTGTTCTGTATCGACCTTTACGTTTTATTTGTTGTGATAAAGATGTTTCTTCAGAAGCAATCTTTTCCTTGATTAGAGTTTTTTCATCAAATGTCACTCGTCGTTTTCTAGAATTATTTAATGAATGTTGACCAACATCATCGATCGATGTTTTTGAACTATCTTTTTCAGACGATTGTGTTATTGTCAATTCTGTAGGATATGATGTATTTCGAATAAATTGAAAGAAACCTGCTAAATTATAGCGTAATGGACCAAAGAATCGCCAACGATCGGATTGTTGAATAATATTACCAAAAAACCCATAAGCAAGCATTGTTGCCATAAAACGTATGAAACCACGTTCACTATGTACCTGATATATACAAAGTGATTTTATATTTCTTTGAAATAAGTATTCCTACTGTTGCTATATCTATTAGAAGTGATTCACCAATAATAATTTGCAAAGCATTAGTAATGGGATCATTATGACCGGTAGTTCCGAAAGCAACTGCATCTGTTGATCCAGCAGGAATGACACCAATACGTAAATTGGGTCGTTTCAGTTGGATATGTGGATGATCTATATCAAGTCCAGCTTGTTGTGTTGTTTTGAGTAAAAGACTATGACATAATTCTGAAAACATTCCATCACCACCGACACATATGAGTCCATCGTAATTATCAAGTGATTGTTCAGTAACATAATCTCGTGCATGATTGGAACGTTCTGTATAGATTGTTTTTACATTTATATTGGCTTCTTCAAATAATGGCAATACTTTTTCTTCATATACAGAACATCCTTCTTCTAGAATGAGAATATTCTATAAATCTATAAAGAAAATATTTTTATATTTATTCACCTTTTCCACAATGAGGATTGACAAAAACTAATAAATGTCGAGGTCTATGTTTGAGCTTTGATAAATATTGAGTTGATATCAAACATAATTGATGAGCATCTGCAGGATCCATTTTAAGTTGTATCCGTTTTACACTCCAGACAAACGATTCAGAAATATCGACATAGGTAAGATCAATTTGTGAAGTATCTGATAAAGTTACTTCATGATTTTTACTGTTTTGCTGAGAAGAAAACAATGTGGAACTTGGTGAAACTGTCGAAAAATTTGATGCATTTGATACATCTTTATGTTCTTTAATGCTAAATAATTTATTGAAAATAATTATCTCTGGTACCTCATCATCATCACTGGAATTTCTTTTTTTATCATTTAATGGTTCAAGATGAAGTTGAATCGAATTTAGAATACTGACAACATTCGATGTTGATTCATGACTATCCAATATTAATAGTATATCATCAATAGTTGAAATAGAAAGTTCATTAGAATTATTATCAATACGAATACGTAGATTATATGGTTCCGTTTGAATATAACATGACGTTGAAAATAAAGTGGATGACATTACAGAGTGAATATAAGAAGAATTGTATTTCTTTTTTTTACTGGTATTATGGGTTCGATATCAATACTACTTACTGTTAAGGTAAAGAAGAATAAAAAAACATATATCTAAGGAACAAGTAATGAATAAGTATCATTCAAAAATTGTAAAAACAAGGCTGAAGACAAACGAATACTACAGCTCCTACTCATTATTAGATTGATTCACTTGATAAAAATTGAAAGAGGAATTGTAAATAATACATTCTACCAGTTTGTCGTAGATATATATTAGCACGTGTATGCACATGTGATACTCCTTACAACACTGATGTTGTATAATCTAATTAATTCAGAAAATTCTGTATCAATAACGGGATGTACTTATTATAAAAATTCGAAAGAGAAACAGGTCAAGTTATAGAAGTTGAAAGTATTGAATCGGAGACAAAAATATATTTGTTTCTCTAAATGGCTATCGACTTAAAATAAGTGGAGTGGTGGCTTATAACAATAGAATATGCTTAATAATCATGAAAAAAAACTTGACTGAGAAAAATGATGGTTAAAATAAATACGAAGAATATACAAACGAAATGACGACTAAGGATATAGTTATGATAGCATTCAAATAAATATGTTGTTCCCTTCCTATCATACTCTTTCATTCGTCTTTCTATTCTGTTTCTTTTTTCTTTTTATATGGTCGTCTCTATGAGATAGATTCTCGTTTTTTGTTCTATTAAATATTATTTCTTCATTCTCTACAACATATATACATAGAGGTATCCTAGTCGATAGATGTTTTGGCGGCGGCGGCGAACATACGGTTCTCTAAGTAAAAGAACACGTTCTTTTTCCCTCATAGAAAGCACGAGTAAAACTCAACTCTTATCAAATATTTTTTGATAAAACTCTTAGATTTTTTTTCGTCTAATGTTTTTTGTTGGTAAATTTCACATAGAAGTTTATTGGGTACACCTTAATTAAAATTTATTTTTTATTTAAAACACTTGACTTCATACTAATCAAATACCCTAGAATACATCAATGTTTGAGATCTATATAGAAATATTTAAAAAGTAAATACATATTTATTAAAAATAAAAATATCAATATATTCAATAAAAATGAATAATACACTATTTTCTTTCTATATGACGTATATTTTGTTGATTATGATCATATTTTAGTTTTACTTGCAATGCAATCATATGAATATACAACTTTACTAATGTTGAATATAATAGTGACTCATCAGTGTTAATCGTGTACAGTATGTAAGATAACGTAAACAAAAATAATGTTTTTATTAGATTATATATCATTTTTCACGAATTTATTTTTGTATGCTCGAATATTTTTCAGAAAATATACAATTATTGATAAAGAATATAATTGTTTATCACAGATCTGAGGAAGTATGAGAGAAAATCAGCTTGACATGATCATTTTGATAAATTGTCTTCGGTGATCTAGATTAGTAAAAACAAAATCAAGTGATAATGATTCAATTTTAATTACAAACAGAATAAGAAAATATTACTGTTTTAATGCTGAAACAATATGATGTATCATTGTTGGTTTGTTCAATGTAATAATCGCTTGTATATCAGTTAAATCTTTATTTCTTATTTTTGATATGCGAATATGACAATCTTTTATAATAAAAGTAATATATAACAAAAGAAGATAGAGAGAAACTTACCTGTACTGATCAATGTTTCAGGACTCATAAGAAACCGAAAACGACTATTATAAATTGATAGATCAGCTATCACACTTGTATGAGATGAAAAAATGACAACTAAAATTAAAAAAATAAAAGAACTAAAACAAAAAAACAGATTTACTAATTACAATAGAAATTAGTTCGTTTTATTATAGTGCTTAGATTTGAATATAATAATGGTATAGAATTCAAATGAAGAATTAATTTTGTTAAAAATATCTTTGATAAATAGATTTCACCAATTTCTGTTTTAAAACCCATTCGCCATCTAATTAAAAAAAGTATGGAATTAAATATAATATTAAATGAAAGTAATTCATTATGATTTACTTTGTGAGATTTGCATCATCTGAATAGACACATTTATAAAAATCGACATCAATTAATGATGTTCGTTGTAATAAATATAATTCTTCTGTATCTATAAAGAAAAAAAAACGAATTAATGATCTGTTTTTATTTAGAATATAGTGAAATACTTGATTGTGAATATAGTATCCGTAAATCGTTTATTCCCAATTTGTATTTAGTATAGAATTGTCGCTCTTTATCTTTTTTCTTCAACAAAAAACAAAAAAAAATCGATGAAAAAAATAAATATTACAAAAATCTATGAATAATAGTAATTAATAAAATTAAACGAGCAGTACTATATGAATTTTTTATTTTTCGATATAAAAATCCAAAAATAAAATGATAGATAATTTGTACATACTTGAAACAGAGAGTAATTGTCGTTTTCTTCACGATTCTCCAGACATGACTTTAATATTACATTTCCACAATCAATTTGAATCATTGAAAAATCTCTGTACAAAAAAACAAACGAGGTAATAAGAATACGATGAAAAATGACTTACTCTTGATAAACACCATATTGTGGTAAAATAAATGAAATTCCTTTACAATTAATTTTCATATCAAAAGTTTTCATATATGGTAAATCTCGTTCCATTTCCATAAGTGTTCGTTGTTTTATTCTAAATAGACATAAATCAAAGAGTTAGTTTTTACTCTTGATAAAAATAAATAAACAGACTGTGTATGTGAAGGCCAGACAATAGCACCATTAGATTCAAAACATTCAACAACTTGATTAATCGTTGGCTATGAAATAGAAAAAAATAAAAATAAAGTTTATTGAAATAACTAATTACATAGAATTATTAGAGGAAATTTATAAATATTGATTAAACGATATAAAATATCTTTCTCTTTAACTTACTGCATCATATATAACTTTGAATGGTTCAACAATCAAATGAAGACGATGATCTGACTTTCGATCAACAGGAAATAATTCAAAATCAATATGAACATGTGGAGAAGATGATGGAAACATTTCCAATAACATTATCGGCTGATCTTGGTTATGTTGTCGCATACCAAACATTCGTACTGAATGAAGATCAATCGTACATCTTAATAATAACAGATAAAAGAAATAAAAAAAGGAAGTTTAATATTCTATTATACTCGACACTAGACGAAACGGCCATTCGTTTGAAATATATTTGAGCATCTGTTACATTGAGACAAACAATTATATCATCTTTTCTCTTAATATTGCTTGAGCTAGATAAATGACAATTAAAGAAACATATTATTCAATGAGATTTATTTAAAAGAATACCTGATATTTCTAATGGTTGATATTAGATTGTAATTAATCTTTTTTATAATCATTTCAACATCAATTTTTGGTAACTTCAATTAATGAATATAAAAAAAAAGAATTAATTATTATATAATATATACGAAAATAACTTACATCTTGGAAAAAGAAGTCATTTTCACTATGAAAATATGCTAATGTTGATGCCTTTTGTTCATCTAAAACTATTAACATAAAATAATTTATTTAAGAGAAATGTGTGAGGAAGAGAGTAAGTTACAAAACAAAAAACACATTTAAGATTGTAATATTAGTCAAGACGATCAATTTAAATTCTACTATCTATAATACATACCTCGACCTAAATTATGCAATTTATTTTTAACTTTTGTCAAGGGATCCCAACGGTGACGACGATGATTGTTGTTTTTAGTAGTTGGAGCAGTAGTATTAACTGACATAGAATCCATTTCTATCTGTTGTTGTTGATCTATATCATAGTCTTCTGTTATTGGACAAATAATATTCATTTCTTTTTCTAATTTATGACGAATATAAGCAAGATGAAAAATATCTAATTTTGATTCAAGAAACTTTACAAAAAAAATAAAAATAAACGAATATTATTATGTTGCATATTAATTAAAAAAATGATTACCTGAAGACGTTGCCTTTGTTCTTGTGTCAATTTTTCATTGCCATATAGATCAAGTAATAATAATTCACGATACTCACGACATCGATCTTTCAAATAAACAAAATAAATATTTAAAAGAAGATTAAAACAGATTATACCATAGATTTTAGTATATTTTTGAAATTTAATAAAATCAAGTATATCAGAAGTTTGTTTTGAGTCAATATGAAAATCTAATTGATCTATTTGAAAATCAAAAATTAATGTAGATCGTTCATAGTAATGTTCTTTGGGTTTCAATGTTATTACTAATTCAATAATAGGATTTACAGGATAAAGAACTATTATGTTGAAAATATAAGAATAAAAGCAAGTGTTACAGTATATAAGAAAAAAAACAAACTGTAATTCATTTCTTCATCATTGGGTATATAATTATTCGTGGCTATTTTCGACTTGAGATCATTCTATAATAATTTAGTGTAATTAATTGTTTTATTCATATCTTAAATTAAATTGAATTAGATGAATCGATACTGAAAAAATACTTTTTTTTTCTCAAACAGTAATCTGAAAATGACTCATATTCTTCTAGCAATTCTAATGTGATAGATATGATTCTATAGTCAAAGAATGACGTTTAAATTTTGAAAAAAATTGCTTAAAATTCTTACCAAAACATCTTCAAACGGCATGCCAAGTCTAGATTTACAATTTGTATTCCAATAGATTGACATTGAATTTAATTCCTTGACCTAAAATCATAATAATAACACAAAATAATCGAAAAAAAAAATACAATTGTAAACATACTCTATAGTTTAATAATGTATCTCCTTTCGCACGTTTAGTAACTTTGACCTGAGCTTCTGTCTAAATAATATTTTTTTTTCAATTATTAAAATAATTCGAATATCAAAAAGAATTATACTATCATTTCTAGATAATGAAGAGTAATACCAAATGAAAATGGATGTCCTAATTTAATTTGAGATTTGCTTTCACAACAAATATGCATATTTTGAATTGTAAATACAAGATTTTTCATCACTTGTAATCTCATTCGTTCAGAAAAAGCTGATTCTTTGCCATCAAATTTTTCATTACCTAGAATAGAATATTTACATAATGAAAAAAATAAAATATTGTTAATCACTAACCATATGCAGTTTTTCGCATATTGTTTAATTTTTGTTGAACTCGTTTTGATTTATCAGTATAATGTTCACTTAAATCCGAGTTCGTTTCTATAAAAGCAAAAGAAAAAAATCGTATTTATTCATATAATTATATATAATTATTCTTTTTTGTTTTGAGAGGAATGACAAAATCATTCACGTACCACTTTTGGATACAATTAATACATAGAGTCCATTAATATGAACTTCAGTTGGTTTACTATTGAGATTCTTCCATGGAATAGTCAATTTCAATTGTTCTAAAAATAGTTTTAACGTTAATTTTCTTTTAAATTATGATAATAATAATATAAATCACCTATACATCCAAATGCTACTATTACAGGAATATTGAGATAGGCCTATATGATGTAGAAGAATATAACAAAAAAAAACTTTTTAGTTAAAGTATAATTTAATTTTAATTATGTAATGATTAATAATAAAGAATATTATGAAAATCATTATAACTAACAAGAGCTTCTGGTTTTAAATGAAGATTCTCCAATAAGACATGTCCTATAAATGAAAATGAAAACCTAAAATTTTAATAAATAGAAAACAAATCATAATATTAACCATTCTTTAGATTGAGCTTAAGTTTTTCATAATCCAATCGTTCAATGTAATTTTTGAGATATTTATTAATTAAATAATGAATAAAATTTTTTAACACCATCTTGTTGTTTCTTTACATATACATATGATATAATTGCCTACAAATATTTTTAAAAAAAGGTATGTCTTCTTGCTTATACTGAATGAATAATAGTCTTACATGTACATACAGGTAAAAATTGAGCGAAAATAACTACAGTTACTTGTCATACTTTCTATTTTTTTCGTTTTTTTTTCTTTTATTAGTAATGCTTATGTAATGTTGAGTTAAACGATAGAATGAATAGAACAGAACAAAAATTTATGATTTATGAAAGATGCGCTCGAATGATTTTCAAAAGAAAATAAAAACTCATATTCATACATCACCTACACATAAAATGACGCCTTCGATAATTGTCCTCGTTAGAAAGCTATAGGGTACAAAATTTTTACAATCTATAATAAATTCTATAAAAGATTTGATAATTTAATTCTGTTCTATAACCTTTTTCTCATTATTTGTAATCTGCAGTATCCAATAATTAGAATTATTTTTTTCTATATTTACAGTTGTTTATTAATGAAAATGTGTTCATAGAAATGTTAAATTATGTTTGATACTAGAACTTCATAATTGACATTTTCTATTGTAATTAACTAGTTATTTCAAAACTTTTATAAAAAAAAACATCTTTTTCTGATGAAATATAACTAGATCCATTTTTTCGACTATTAACTATCCGTTAAAATATAACTCTTTGCTACTATCTTTTATCTATAAAAACCATGCAAATAATTGTAAGATAAATCTTTCCATAACAATGTGATAAACGCAATATATCAAAGAGATCATTATTCTTTTTTTTTTTATCGTAATTTATTATATTATTTTCTGCTTTGTTAATCGTAAATAATTGGTTAATTTATATGAAGATAATCAAAGATAAGAACAGATGTCTAAATAGTACTATAATAAATAGACCACTTATTTTTTTTATCATATAAAACGATTAATCAAATTCTGCTTGAATGTCTATTGATTTTATAACTATTTTTGACCAAGATAAAATTCAAATTATTACTTTATTATTATGTCTTTTGATAGCAATCCTGAACAACGTTTTATAAAACGAAGATACTGTTTTATATGGACTCGTATTCTCTTATCAGCTACTTTAACTCTTACTCTAAGTGCTTTCACTATTATATACACCATTCAACAAGATTATCTCGAACGTATTCGTCGAGGAGATGAAGTGCGAGATATGGATAAAATTCGCAAGCAATCAATTTATGATAAATATCTTAATGATATTTCTAGACATTTGTTATTAAGATCAAATGGTAGTGCTGAAAAAACGAAAATGCATATACGAGCAAAAACACTTAATGCTCTTCTACATGTTGATTCTATTCAAAAAACAGAAATTCTTCTTTTTTTATACGAGAATTATCTCATACGATCCAATTATCTTGAATTTGCAATTGATTTAAATACAGCCGATTTAATTGGCTGTCAATTTAAGCGTCCATGTAATCTTGATAACCTCTATCTGCCAGGTGTATTAGCTGATAGCCTCGTTTTTAATGGATGCCAACTTCGACATGCTGTTTTTAATGGTTCTTCAATGATTGGAGCTAAATTCATACATTCACATGCATCAGGTTCTCATTTTGATGGAGTTAATTTAACAAATGGCATTTTTATACAAACGAACAATCTTAAAATTAACTTTGCCAATGCCATTCTTGTTCGTTCGAGTTTTGTTGATGGTCCGTATCCTCAAAAAGTTAATTTCTTGAATGCAGATTTGCTTGATAGTGATATGACTGAAAAACAATTAACTTTAGCGCGCAATTCGGATGTTAATAGTCTTCTCAATACTCGATTACCTAATGGATCATTTAGTGATATTGATACAAGTCAATTAATCATGGACGGTGGAGCGGAATTGAGTGTGAGTATATTTTAAAATAATCTGAAGAATTTTTAAGATATTTGAATACAAATTCAATAGAAATATATGATATCATATATCTCTAGGTTACTGGAACTTAGTGAGTTTTATTCCGATTCATTCAATTTGATTTTATGTTTGTTTATGAATTTAGTTAGATGACTCATTATCATGAAAATTTTATTCAATTAAATCAAGAAACAGAAAATATGATCATGAATTTCATCATTCTATACCTTTGACAGAAAGAAAAAATGTAATAAACTGAAAAAACTAAACTTTAAGATCATAACTATATTGAAAGAAGAAAAAAGTTTAATTCCTTCTTGCTGATATCAATCTCATAGTTTTGAATTTTCTATTGATGAATGAATCAAATATATAATTTTTTTTTCTTTAAGTGTTCCAGACAAAATCAACAAGTCTTTTGGAAGACCTTAGCTACTTATCCATCTGTGAACTTTATAAATGCTTCCATGTTAGATAATAAATTACAACCGATTGAAGGTGACTGTTACTTTCAATGTATATTGAATAATAGTGAAAGATATCAATCCTTCTCCGTACGATCTTTTTCCACTTTTATCGATAGTGGTCAAGCTCTATTCAATCTTTCAGCGTATTTTAGCTGCCCATTTTTGCTTAGTTCAGCTTATGTTTCAATTGGATTCTATACGGAAGAACTTCTTTATAGCGGATCACGTCCTCTATTAATTAGTAAGTATAATTTTGAATGAAATACAAAATCTTTATCGTTTTTTCTTCAGAATCTGAAGCAAATTCGTCCTTTCATTTGAAAGATCTTCAAGGTCAAGTTCCTAAAAATACTCATATCATTTGCATTTCTGTTGGTGCAAATTATCTATCATCGAATGTTACCGATCTGTATTGTCTTGTTGATAATATTAGTTTAAATATTTTCAAGATGTACAGATAATAATTTCAAAATTCTATTCATCTACCAATTCTTTTCTATATGAATGCTGTTCAATTATCTTCTTGTTACATAAAACAAGGGAATATTTACATTTGTCAATTACATTTATTTACTAGATCTTAAAATTTTTTTTTGTCTTGTACTTTTGTATTTATAAATTAAAAAATACGATTAATTAAATTCGAAAATAACCCATAAATTATTAATTCAACCAGGAAATAATACGACTTTAATACCAAATGATGTTAAATTAATAATGGCTTTACTGATAGGTTACAAGAATCTGATAATAAATCTTTTATTTAATTTATAGAAGTCGACAAATATTAACATAATGAGTGAATTTATTGTACAAGATGATTGATTAGCTTAAGAAGCTAACCTTACATTAGTACTATTTGCATAGGGTGATCAAAAATTTCTCCGAACTGTTCAGAGATTCCTTCTAAGAAGCTTTGAGAAATATCTTTTTGCATAGTCTGATAGAGAAAAAAATTCTCTACTTTTCTATGCTACTTGATTCTACTTCAATCACTGTCACGATGATAAAACTTTAATAAGAACGGTTGTTTTTCGTGTCTCACGGTTACGGAAATCTAAGCGAGTTTAAGTGGGTATTTTTTGAATAATTTTTGATAGGAACAAGATTGAGACCTGCGGTTTTCACCGTTCGAAAGAGCAGACGAAGATGCATCGAACTGTTTAATAAACGTTCTTCTACCCCGTTCTCTGACCGCTGGTAAATGAGTTTTCCGAATGTTGAAAAGAAACTGTTTTTTCAAAAACACAGTTTTTACAGAAATTGGTACAAAAATCACATTGGACTTGTAGTAGAATGACTGTAAATTCTAAATAATTTATCCTGAATATCTAAATAGTGTGTACCTTTCTAAATGTTCCATGAATAGTTCGAGATTGCGTCTTGAAAATCGGAAACTTGAGGTGAACATCTCGCGGGGTAGCCTTTTCCAAAGAGGTCAATTGAAACTCTTTGAAAAGTTAAGTTTAACTAATTATGGTGTACGATTCGATGCATCTTCATCGGCTCTTTCGAACGGTGAAAACCGCATGTCTCTATCTTGTTCCTATCAAAAGTTATTAAAAAAATATCTGCTGAATGACAGTTGTTGTAACCGACAGACATGAAAAAAAAAACAGCTTTATTGAAGTTTTATTATGGTGACAGTGATTGAAGTAGAATTAAATAGCATAGAAAAGTAGAGAATTTTTTTCTCTATCAGACTATGCAAAAAGATATTTCTCAAAGCTTCGTAGAAGGAATCTCTGAACAGTTCCGAGAACTTTTTGATCACCCTATGTATAACACAAAAAGAGTGTAGAAATCTTGAAGAATAATTATCTATATATATATATATATGATGAAGAATTTTTATCTGTCTATTGGTTATACAGCCAATTCCTGTAATAGCTAGCGTCATCAAACTTTCCATGATACTTCTCTGGGTCCAGAAAGGTCAAGATGTGGTTGATGCGATTGACGGGTAGTTCCTCCAGTTTTTGAAATTTGGCAGAAATACTTTCCAGGGACTATTCTCTCATCCAGTAGGAGGACAACAACTGCTTTTTGTCGAAGAAATATCGGTCCTTCGCTCGCAAAAGGACCGCTTTTGTACCTGACCAATGGGATTGATTAGTTCAAAACAAGTAGGAATACAACGTTTTTAAGAAAAGATTTAGGCAGTGAGTTTGAATTACAGTTCAATAACCACAAAATCTGATTAGGTTAATTCAAAACCAATACGAATCGAGTTTTTGAAAAAACGAATACCATCGGATGATCGAAAGCATATTGGGCTCAATACTCTACTGAATGACCTATGTAACATACAAGCCAAGTTTTGGAGAAACTGGTTTCCTTGGAGTCGTGTGAGACGTGAAATTCGAATAAATAGTCTATGAGATGCAAAATTTGTTCCTCACAGGCATCGAGTTCTAACATTGCTAAAGAGTCTGTTTTTTTTGCAACCAATCGGAATTCAGTGTGATTCAATTAGTTTAAAGTACAATATATCGTCGTAATTCCCTGATCAATGGGAATTATGAAAGCAACATACTAGATTACTTAGATGTGTCGTTGTGTTTAATATTGATAAAAACGAAGTTATCTTGCAATGCTGTGGAACAATCGATTATCCATGTGAGCTCCCCATTAGAAACATAACTAGATACCTTCGGAACCAGGAACGTGATGAAATCCGATCGCGATCAGTTGAGATCATGAATGATCGTGACAAGTATGTACTCTTATAAATATTTGGCCAAGATAAACAGGCGATAGAACTCCTAAATTTCATCAAGCCCTTCTGGATCTTGACGTGTAAGGATGAACAATTCTTCTATGTCAGTATTTCATAGCTACTGACAGCAAGAGCAGCCGGGGCCACGCCATAAAATATATCCAAGAGTCAGAACTAAGACAAAATATAAGATTTTATGCATGTCTATTCTCGAGCTGAATAGGAGTCTTGCTTACATATATTAATTGGATAGTAATTGGACTTGTTTAGTATTGATAAGAGTCGAGATTATTTATTATGATAATTATTTTAATAAAAGACTCTGGAGTAGATCGTACATTCAAATTACACAAGATATTTAAAAAAAAACTACAAAATTTATGATCATAGTTTTGTATCAGATTCAGAATAAATTAATTTGAGATGTTCATTTTGATAAAATAATCGTGATGATCTATATAAACAAAATATAATTTGAAAAGAATTCGAAGAAAATTACCGTTTTATTTGTGAGAGTAGGTGTTCTATCATCATTGATTCACTTAATACAACAATTCCGTTCGTACTAGTACAGTTTTCATCTCTTAACTTTGTTAAATAAATATGAAAATCTATAAAATCCAAAGGATGTATATTTAATGAAACCAAAAAAAGCATAGAAAAAGACTCACCTGTCCTAATCGATATCTGTGGATGCATAAGAAGTCTAAGACAACAATTATAAATTAGAAGATCAATTTTTAAAGTTGTATATGGTGAAAAAAGAGTAACTAAAATGAAAAGATAATATTAATTGGATAAAATAAAAAAAAGAATACAAAATTCATTACAATAAAAATTTATTCGTTTTATAATATTAATTGTATTTGAATAAAATAATGGCAAAGATTTTAAATGAAGAATTAGTTTTGTTAGACTAATTTTTGATAATTGAATATCACTCATCGCGACTTTTCCATCAATACACCAACTACTCAATAAATCAAAAGATACCAGATTTTATTAGGACAAAGACAAAGATTAATCTAAACAAAAGTATTTTACTTAGCTAGATTTGCATCATTTGAATAGATACATTTGTAAAAATTAATATCAATCAATGGTATTCGACGAAGAACATTTAATCGTTTTCTTACTATACAAAAAAACTGATTCAATTATTATTCTTCCTATCAAAAACTAAATGAAAATACTTGAATTCGAATAAGTTATTCGTAGATCATTCAGTTCCAATTTATATTTTGCATAGAACCGTTGTTCTTGAGGTTTTTTCTTTAATAAAAAAACACGATCAACACAATATTTTCAGAAAATAATTCTTGAGAATATTAGTCAAGAAATATTAACATAATAGTTTATACCTTAAATAGAGAGCTATCAATATCGTTATTATTATTTAGACATGACTTCAACATCATATTTCCGAAACCAATACGGATCATTGAAAAACCTCTATAAAATAAAAGAGAAATCAAAAATAAAATAATAAAATATCTACTGATGAGAAACACCACATTCTGGTAAAAGAATGGATATTCCTTTCAAGTTTATAATCATATCGAAAAGTTTTTCATAGGATAAATTCCGTTCCATATCTATAATTGTATGTCGTACTATTCTAAATATCATAGATATATAAGTTATATTTTTGACTAATATAGATAAACAAACTCTGGTTCTGGTTGCCAAATAATTTTGCCATTAGTCTCAAAACATTCAACAAGCTGACTAATTGTTGGCTATAATATGACAAAAAGAAACAAGATATAGGATTTACTAGTAATTGCCGAAGAACTATATTTCAATGAAATTATACATTCCTAATATAAAATGTATTTATTTTATATTACTCACTGCATCATACATAATTTGTATTGGTTCAATGAACAAATGAAAACGATAATCTGATTTTTCATTACCAGAAAATAATTCAAATTCGGCATGTACAAGTGGAGAAGACGATGATACGACTGGCATCATTAATAATGGTCGATATTGTTTATCACGTTGCATACCAAATACTTGAACATATTGCAGTTCAATAATAGATCTTAATGATAACAAGATAAAGATATGCAAAGAATATAGAAATTAATTATTCTCCTATACTCAATTCTAGATGTAATACACATTCTCTTAACGATAATCCGAGCATCGGTTATGTTGATGCAAGCAATTATATCATCATCGCTTCCACTTGTGGTAAATCTAAATGAATCAAGTGATAATTGAGATTAAAAACATGTAGAATCAAGATATTTTGATTATACATCTATGCAAGTTTAGTTGAGATTCAAATAATTGATAGAATACCTGGTATTTTTAGTTGGCGGTAAAAGATTGAAATCAAGTTTGTCGAAGATCATCTCAATATCTATCTTTGGCAACTTCAATGAATGAATAGAAAGAAAATGAAATGATACTATGATAAATCTTGTACTTGATAACAAAAAATACCTTACATCTTCAAAAATTAGCTCTCTTTCATTCTTATTATGAACTGTTGTTGTTATCGTTGGTTTTCGATGATCTGAATCAGATAACAAAATATAACTAACAACAATAAACTTCAAACTACTGTAAAAAAAAATAGAAATATCAATCAGTTAGAAAAATTTTTAAAAGCAGTATATAGATATAAACTTATGTTCTTTTAGAAGTGATTATGTATGCAAAGTGAAAAAAAAGGTTCACTTGATTAATAGTGTTAACGTTGTTTAATTTCTTTTGGATAATTTAAAATACATACTTTTAGTTAAATTACGCAAGCTATTTTTCACTTTAGACCATGATTCGAATCGATTGCGATGATTATCTGTATTTATATCTTGAACAGAAATATCATTTGATATTTGATTTGTTGTTAATTGTTGTTCTTGGTCAATATCATGTCTTTGCATTATTGACGAAGAACGATTACTTTCTAATTCCACCTTATGACGAATATAAGCCAAATGAAAAATATCTAATTTCGATTCAAGAAACTTTTTTTGGTACAAAAAAAATAAACAAGGTTATTGTTATAATTATTAATTAAAAGATAACCTGAATACGTTGTTTTTGCTCTTGTGTTAATGGTTCAATACCAAATGAATATTGTCTTAATAGGTCACGATATTCATGACATCGATCTTTTAAGAAATAATATAAATCTATGAAATGTAATTCAAATAGATTATTAATAATTAATATACCATAAATAGTAGTATAGTTTTGAAATTTGAGAAAATCAAATACATCAGAAATTTGTTCTGTATCAATATGAAGATTTACTTGTGAAATTTGAATATTAAATTTTAATCTCGATCGTTCATAATGATGTTCTTTAAGTTTTAATGTTATTATAGTTTCAGTAACAAGATTAATTGGACGAAGAACTGATGGACAAAAAAAGTGAAAGAAAATAAATAATTATTATATTAAATATAAATATTAAGTAGAAAACAAACTGTATTTCATTTCATTTTCATTTGGTATATAATAATTCGTAGCTATTTTAGATTTGAGATCATCCTAAAAAGAATTGTTTTTTATGAAGAACTTGCTTTATAATTTACAAAAAAACTAAAAATTTCTTGAAAGAAATAGTATACAATTTTTACCACAACATCTTTAAATGGTATATCAAGTCTTGATTTACATTTTGTATTCCAATAAAATGATAGTGAATTCATTTCCTTAATCTAAAATCATTCCAATAAATATTATTTATCAAAAAAAAAGAACATAATTTTGTACTAACTCTATAAACTAGAAGTTTATTTTCTTTCGTTTTTTTACTTGATTGAATATCAGTTGCTGTCTAAACAAATAAATTTTAATTATTAAAATATTTTAAATATCGAGAAAAGAACAATTACAATGATTTCTAGATAATGAAGAGTAAGTCCAAATGAGAATGGATGTCCTAGTTTAGTAGGTGATTTCATTTCATAACTAATATGTAAATTTCGAATAGTGAATACAAGATTTTTCATGATTTGAAATTTCATTCGTTCGACAAATGTCACTTCCTTATTATCAAATGTTCCATTGTCTATAATAGAATATTTTGTAGAAAAGAAAAATAAATTTACAATTAACTTAATGTTGCTTTTCGTAATTTTTCCAATTTTTGTTGAATTCGTTTTGATTTGTCAGCATAATGTTCGCTCAAATCTTGACTCATTTCTATAACAAAAAAAAGGATTTATTCTTATTCATATTTAAAAATGATTTTAATCAACAATATTTGTTTTCACAATGGATAACGTAAATGAAGTACAAAATAATTCAAAATACATAGAAAATCTTTGTCATATAATTTGAGGGTGAGGATAAAAGCAATAATGCGTATTTATAGGAGTAGACGCTGCAAATCCTGGTAAATCCTAGTAGAAAGTTTTCCAATAAAAAATAGGAAATGCAAATATTAATTGAAATATTGTCAAATAAATAATATGAAAGACTATGTTTATATTTTGAATTATTTTGTAATTCATTTACGGCATGATCTTTTATTCATATACCATTTTTTGGTACAATCAACAAATAGAGTCCATTAATATGAACTTCGGTTGAATTAGTAGAAAGACTGTTCCATGGAATGATCACCTTCAATTGTTCTATAAAATATGTTCATAATATTCATTTTTTCATTTGAATAATAAGATAAAATTCACCTAAATATCCAACAGCGACTGTTGCAGGAATATTAAGATAAGCCTATATTAAATATGAAATAAAAAATAATAAATTTCAGCTTTAATTAGCTTCCTTTTTTAAAGAAACTGCTTTCATAAAATAAATTCCACTAACCAATGCTTCGGGTTTTAAACGAAGATTTTCTAAGAATATATTTCCTATAGAAAAAAAAATGGATTAATAGTCAGAGAAAAACCTAATGAATACGAACCACTTTTTAGATTGAGTTTAACTTTTTCGTAATCGAATTGTTCAATATAATTTTTAAGATATTTATTAATAAAATGTTGAATAACATTTTTGAATACCATTTCGTTGTTTCTCTATATACACGTGATATACTCAACTATATGAATATAAATACAGAATAGTATTTATTCTTTTCTTTTTTGCTTCTATTGAATTTTTAAGTGTAGAATAAGTGTTACATAGGCAAGAACAGAGAGAAAATGTCTTCTACAAGTGGTCATTCATTTTTTCTTTCTTTCTTTTTCTTCCTTCATTTCTTTTAGTATTCGTCAAGTAAAATTAGGCAAAACGGTAGAACAGAACAGAATAAAATTTTTCATAAAACGAAGTTATCATTTTTGCATATAAAAAAAAATATAAAATTATTTTTCGACGAAGTTGTATAGATAGATCTCACAAAAGAAACGAATAACTTGAATTTTCTTCATTGTCACCTAAACAATGCAAGATTAGCTTATTTTCAATAGCATATTTATATCATCTTTAGTTTAGATTCATTAAAATTTGAAAACAATTTTGTGCATCAAAAACAGTTCGAAAAAGATTAGGAGCATAATGTCACACATTTTATGAGCAAAGAACAATGTTGGATCATTCAATGTAAATTGGTTTGTCAAAATATGAAAAACATAAAAATTAATCATATCTGAGCTGCAAAATGTACAATTATTTAATTATAAATGAATTACAAAAAAAGGTGAAAAATAATGTATATTATTAGTTTTCATTTTACTATTCTAGAAACTTGTCAATTGATATAGATATTATCATTGATGAAATCTGTGGCAATATTAAACTCAAAACAATGGCTAATATATGTATACAGATAAAGGATGATGTGATTTCAGCGAGCATTTATCCTAGCCAAACATATACCAATGAATAAAATGCTGATCCGTCACACAGCAATAAATGGAGAGAGAGAGTCATAAAGAAATTTTCTTGTATGCACTTTTGATTCTAAAAAAATAAATCTTTAATATTAAACAATCAGAACATCAAGGAAATTTCTTTTGTCTTGCAAATTTATTCTTACTTTTTAATAATAAATACTAATTATACTGGAGATCAATATACAATGGATATTAATAGCGACATTTTTGTCACATAGATTTCACTAATCTATAGGATTTTCGTTTTTATTTTAGTATGTATAAAAAAAACCTTTCTGAAAACGTTTAATATAAAACAAATCACAATGTGAAAGATTGTTTGTAATCAACATTTGAAATTCAAAATAATAAAGTCGGTTTCATCGAATTAAATTTTATAAAATAAAACAATGGAAATACTAGGAGAAATAATGGATGTTAATTAATGAAAGACAGATATACAAAAGCGGATCACAGATCATCGCAAAATAAAACAATAAATGTGTCATTTTAGCTGCATAGTACCGTTTACAATTCTATTACAACCTTTCAAAATGATCATCCTCTTCGATAAGTGTCGAAGAAACAATAAAAAAAAGTCTTCTTTGATTAAAATGTATGAAACATTTCTATTTGATCAAGAGTATAACGTTATGCATATAATTATATTGATAACATCTTTATATGTTACAAGAAATAAACAGTATAACTGAGGTCGAACAAAATGAAAGTGTGGTAAGAAAAGCGTATTTTAATGTTATAAAATATTTGACACTTCAATCTAATTATTTATGGGAACAATATTTCATCCGTCTTTGTACATCATATATTCGAGAGAGCCAATGTGATATCTTGTGGAAAATTTGATCCTTTTGAAACAAATAATAGATATGTGATACTATTAGCGATTATCAAACTTAGTGCTACCATCGCAATATAATATCAAAAACATTTTGAAAACTTAGATTAACAAGAAAAACTAGTGGTTTAAAGTACATTTACTGTTAATAATGTTAAAAGTAATAGTATGTGCTAATTTGGTTTTTTGATACTCAGATTAATTATTTATCATACAACAGTCTCTGTAGTAAGTGATGATACGAATTATATTAGTAATATATATTTATATTCATGAGTAAAAAAGTTATTGAAGAAAAGCGTTGTCATGAGTCTAGTCCTATCAGTTTCCATTACAGTTTAAGAGCAATATGTAAAACTAGCGTGATCTTGTGCATATTGCCAGACTGTTTCTCTTTCGATAAAAATTCGTATATGTGCTGTAACTTTGACTTAACAACAGATACCTAGACTTCCTACACTACATATATAGATAGCCTAGATGATCTTACCCTTTTATATTCTCATAACTCTACGATCTTTAACCTGGGTAAAGACACACAAGCCGATGCTGAACATTGTATGTACATAAACAACCTTATTATTCATGGCGAAATTAAAAAGAATGAAATTAAACTTTTTCATATGCATTCATCTCGAACTAGACTTTCTCATTCGCAGTCATTGAAATGTCTTCAAGATGGGCTAAATAATCATCAGTTGCAATAACTTAATAGAGATAATGAACGACGAGAACAATTCCATACCTATTGTTTACTCCGAAAAAAGACCTTTCAAGAGTGAATTAGAAGGATCAGAATTTTGATGTAATATTACAACAACTATTTCTAGTATATGATATAGGCCGATAAATGACATATTGTTTCCATCAATAGATATAGTGAAGTACAAGGAGTTTTTGACTATCCCATGCTATTAACTTGGAATTGATAGGCAACACAACTTTGATTAATTGCTATATCATATAACGAGACGAGTTGAATTAGACCACCTCCTGATGCTATAAATTGGCGATTTACGTCTGGCCACCATCCTACACGTACATCGCCCAATCCTGTATGATAACGAACATTTGTTCGAATAAGACATTGTGGTAACTGTAAATCGAGATAAATACACAGTCGTGAAGTAGTATTATCATATGTAACACATATTTGATGAAAGGCTCCGTCATACAGTATGTTCTGACCAAGAGGAATATTATTATCATCAGCCCAGCCATACATGCCATACACATTAACGCGACTGGGATCTATAACAGATAAAGTAAAATGTTTATTGCATCCTCCAGACGAAGTTGAAAGGGATGGACCGATTAAAAATATAATATCGTCGGCATTGGGCGTATTAGCTCGAAATGACACACAACCACTACGACTGCGATCATCATAAATGAGTGTATTGGCATTCGGATATGTGATATAAGTGCCTTTGTCTGAAGATGGCATTTTCCAAAATGGTGTACATATTGAATCTAAATAAAAATAGGTACAGCAAATAATACCTAGAAATTATTTCAGTAGTTTAACGTAGCACATCTTCACATTTGACGAACTAAAATTTCAGTAGAATATATCAGATTCTTAAATCGAATTTCGATTTTTGTGAAGTATTATCTAGAAGGAGTGTTGAAATATATAAAGAGAGAGATTTATGCTTTCTTCTTTCTCCAAGACTGTGACAGATAGATTTAATAACCTATCCTTACAGAATAAATATATCATCAATTTCTGAAATATTTCAAAATAGAGAGGAAGTATTAAAGCACAGTCAAATGGAAAGAGTTTTTTCTACTATGCACATACCCCCTTGAAAAACAGTTCAAAAAGATATACTCTCGCATCAAGATGTTTTTGTGGCAATATTTAAATCCATTCCACTCAAACAAATTTATTGGATTAATAATCACAACAGGACGTCTATCTCGTTGTTATAAGTGCTCAATGTACACTGCTTAGATAGCAAGGCCCACGATGTGGGGGGGGGGGGGGGGGGGGGGGGGGGCTAGCCCCCCCCCCACTTTTTAAGTGTGTCTGCAAAAATTTTCTTGATATTTGTCTGCGAACATTTTTAGTAGTGCTTACAGTACGGATTACAAGGAACTAGCTGTCTCAGAGACATATTAGTACGTCTGAAAAACATGGATGGAGACTTTTTTTTTTGCTCTTCATTTCTGAGTTTCGAGACAACTGAGAGTATTTGTGAATATTGTCTGCCAAAAAAATGATTAGCCACCCCTCCCCCCCACTCTTAAAAACAATCGAGAGCCTTGTTAGATAGTATATTCGTTTGTATCTGTGTAAAATCCAAATGCAAAATAATAGCGTCTTAACGCAATTAAAATAATTTTTTAGAAACATGCTGATGCGTTTCAAATGAGCATCGTGGCTGACCACGATTTTCCAAAAAATTTGGATGAATATGTTCAAATACATTTTCATTTCAAAATATTGCTCAACCTGATATATGCAGTGTGGTGCATCACGCCCTCGTCTCTTTTAAGAATAGCAGGATCCTAGCTTTATAAATTCTAAATTCTTCAGGATCACAAACGATTTTTACGTCCAGTGGCCAATCTAAGACTTCTACGATTGAGGGTAATACAGTGACGATCAAGGATGGTTATGATCACACCTCTCTGACTGATGGTGAGGATAAGAAGTTATATGCTGGACATCACTATGAATTAGAGAGATGTTTCGTGAGTGCCTACAATTTTGTCGAATACAAAAAATGTCGATTGATTCCAAGTTGATTCCAACTTAATTTCACCCTCATTTTTCAAGTTGGAATCAAGCTGGAATTAACTTGGAATTAATCGACATTTTTTGTATTCGGCAAAGGAACTCGCACTTATCCCCCCCCCCCCCCCCCGCTAGATTTCTTTCCTTTTAATTATTTTTTTATAGAGACTCATGTGAAGATACGAGATCATTAAACCAGAACGTGGACATTTTTAGTCTTAGGAAAAAAATCAATATTTTAGGAGAAGGATCATTATCAATGGGTATTTATTCCCTTATTATGTCAAGACCTATATCTCATCCATAGTTGCATGAATAATAACCAAATTTTTACTATATATACGACTAAAGGTTCTCTACAAAATAAAATTAAAATCATCTTAATCAATGACTATCCTGACGACCACTGCCTATCATAAAAAATTCTCTTTTTAACACTTATTTTTCAATGCATTACAGACATTGTTTAATCTATAACTTCAGAAAGACTTGCAGCTAAAAAGTGAAATTTTCACCACAAATGCAACTTTATAAAATCTATCAAATAAAAAAAAAAGCAAAAAAAATATGTCAATCTTTATTACTAGGATTCAAACTTCTGAAGAGGCAGAGTTTAAGAGGCAAAACATATCAGAAAACAGCTAGTTTTTTAAGATTTTCGTTGTCAAAAGTTACTTTTTATGAAAAATAAACATCATATTCAGAATCAGCGTGTCAAAATACATCAAAAACTTTAATTTTTATCGCGAAATATTTTCCATCAAAATTTTGTCCCGTAGGGGGGTACAGGTAAAAACTATCAAGTAAAAACGCCGAGGGGGAGTAGGGAAAAAATTTTAATGGAAATATTTCATGCTAAAAAAATAAAGTTTGTGGTCGATTTTAGCACGCTGGTTCTGAATATCATGTTTATTTTCCATCAAAAGCAATTTTCAATAACTAAAATCTCAAAATATTAACTGTTTTTGTGGTATTTTATATGGAAATTCACTCTTTCTTAAAATATTAGTTTTTTTGCTAACAGTAAAAAAGTCCACGTTCTGGTTTCGTGATCTTGTATCCTCACTTCAGTCTCTACAAAAAAATAATTAAAAGGAAAGAAATCTAGCGGGGGAGTATAGCCCATAGAAAAAGTGTAACTTCCTTTAAAACATATTCTTAATTATAATAAAAGTAAAATTCCAATTGATT
>JAJEKB010021235.1:476886-496215 GCA_022393335.1 Macrotrachela quadricornifera | reverse complement strand
CCAGTAATAATTTAACGAATCTTAAGCGAGACTTTTGAAATAGGCCAGATTATAGAGAATTTAAAGACGCATCTTTTAAAAAAAAGTTTGCCTTATAAACAACGAGAAATAAGTGAAATATTGGCAAGATACTGAGACCGCCATTTATTCTGGACCACCCGATAGAGAATTAAATGTGAAAGCTGTCTCAAAGAGTATAAAAATTATACGCCTAACAACAAATGATGTATCGTCAGATTCTATGGAACTCAAACATGGAGCATGATAAATTTTCGATTATTATATGTGGGATGATATCTTTGACAACATAAAGCCATTCATGAATAATATACTATGCAACAAGTCTTGTCTGACTACAATGAATGAACGAGTGTTCATCATAGTGGTTAAACTCGTAGAAAGAATCTTCAAGGAACACACAACATTAAATTTTCCTTAGAAGTGTTCCATAGATCCTAATGATCAAAAGTTTCATTTCATTAAAGTAAAACATACCCTAGAGAAATTACTGAGTTCAGGATGTTCATGTACCGAGAAAGTCTCAGCAAGGTACTCCGATATACGTACTCACAAAATTTTCAGTAATATTACTGATATAGATACTGTATTGAACTAAAAAACATTTATCAAATAAATAAAAATAAAAATAAAACGAAATAAGATGTATGTCATCAGTTTTAGGTTCATGAAAGATCATAAAAGCTTCTAAAAGTGTCACAGAATACCATGTTCGTACAAAACATGAATGAGGATACCATTTTGTATTAGCATTCATTAACTCAGGTAAACTTTTCCGATCATTTGATAAAATTAATTCCATATGTGATGAAAGAAATTTCTTCAATATATTTTATTATTTGTTGAACAAGTAAAGGATCATTTTGTTGCTTTGATTGATAAAGTTTAGCATGAATATAATAACCAGTTTACCAGAACTATTCAGGACTATTATGATAATTAAAACGATGTGCTCGTGTATAATCATCATTGACATAATCGACAATATAACTATAATTACTAGAAAAAAAGTTTTTATAGAACAATAATGGGAAAAATTCTTTTGTTTTGCTTTGGATCAAGTGCTTTAATCCCATAGAACGCAAAATATTTCTTTTGCGTTCTGCATATTGTCTATGAGATGACATTCGAGAGTGAACGATTTAATGATATACACAGAAATAATTAGGTTATATATGTCGCTATACATCGTACGTTTTATTTATATTTCTAGCGCATTTGTAGAGGATAAAGTCTAATAGCCCATAGTGGTTTCCTGTGGAAAGAAGAATCAGGAACAATGTAATTCTTTAGAAATGGACATTAATGATATACACATCATCATTCTTTTAGATCGATAATCTTTTATTGTATATTAATTCTTACTGTTGTATTATATCACTTATTATTTTATGGACGATTTCACCAAAAAAGTTTTGAATTCCATTTACGACATATGGAACGAGAATAAACTAATAATTATTGATGAAAACACTGAAGAGAAGAAGAAAGCATTTGAAGAATTCAAATCGGCTATCGAAAATCTTTTCATGTATTCGTCTATCGATACTGCAATTAAGTGTATTTGATGAAATTTACAGGATAATAATGGATCAATTAAATTTATTAACAATTTCTATCTATGTTCAATCTATTCAAATACAGGAGATAAAACAACAGCAACAAATAAAGAGTATTCATTAGAAAAGAAGTATGATTTCTTACAGAGGAAAATGATTATGAACAAAGTGAAAGTCGACGGATATGATGCAGTTTACATATTTCAATCATACTTTATTATGCCAATCATAAAGAAGATGGGTTATCATTCATGGGATAAACTTACAGGTATGTAATTTTTACTCGTTTTAAAAATCTACTAATATATTGTAGATGAATGGAGTCGAAGGGAGGAAAAAGTAATTAAACAGTTGGGTTTAGGAGAGGAAAACATTTTTTCGGATACGATTCAACAGCATTCATCTGTCAGCCAATTAATTTCACCTATCGAAAACGTACTATCACAACAAACACATTATACCTTCAAACTGATCAATCTCAAAAAGATCTCTAATGAAAGACATTTAATTGCTCATACAAAAATTCGATCAGTTATTGATCTGAGATTATTTATTAATGAATTAAAAAAATAAAGAATTTCCAAGTAATTATGAACATTTATCAACAATGAAAAAAAATTATTCGCTGTCTTTCGTCATTGGATCCGATTCTGTCTAATAGTAAACTTCATGTTATTTCATTTCTTTTTTTTTAAACAAAATGTATCAACACATAATAAATATTGAACTAAATCAAAGCTAGTTTTATGATGTTTATTCTATTTACTTTTAATATATTAAAAAATATATAATTAACTTAGATTTTTTGTTTAATAAATCAGTAAGACGATTTTTTCTTGACAAAAACCAGAAAGAAAATTCTTTTAGAAGATCAATAATATCCTATATAATGAAAAAAATATATTTTTTTTATTCATGTATATAAATATTTAAATAAGTAACGCTCGTCGATGCGACTCGCTTGACCTTCAACTGAAATTGATCTAGATATTTTCTCATTGTTTCATGAATTCTGCTCTGAGAACTATAACTTAGGTGATATATAAACACAAAAAAAGCAGCTCAATAATAGTGTGAGTGACGGCAGTTGTATCAAAAAGTTTCTTTCAATTTTCTTTCAGTAATCACTAAAGCGGATCGGAAGAAACAACCTAGTTTAGGTCATTTACATCTCTACAGATCCCAGTTTTCATCCGTTCGATTTCATCTATGACTGAGATGTAGTTTATAACAACTAGTGCTCTTCCTTTAGATTTGCTCACCCTTTACTGAAAGAAAATTTTGTATGAGTATCACTGAACATAACTTCGACTGTAATTATTTTATATTTCAGTTTTCTTGATCATATGAAAGATAGGAGGGCAATATTCATTCTTTATCCATTGTCGTTTTATAGAAATATTTGCTATCTGTGATTCATATATAAATGATAATCGTCCTTTTAGTTTACTTCTTCAGAGGAATAAATTTTATTTATTATATCTATGTCTAAGACTACCACTAGGTAGAAATTTGTGCATAAAAACTTAAAAATATTATTTACAGACTATTATGTCAAACAATATTCCCTTCCAGTGTGAAATGCAATTTCTTGTAACTAAGCATACAAACTACATTAGTTAGTTCCAATGTCTCGTTAGGTAGAAGTAAGTTTTATCAAGTCGTAAAAGTGAGTAACGCATTGGTCATCAGATGTCACCTGTCTGTACTCCTAAAATGAAGTATGAAAATATAAGACGTAATGCTGATTAGAATAACTCTTCTTCGTCATCTATAAAAAATATACCAGTGTTAAAAGCAAGTTCCTACTTTTTTTAGCAAACTGATTTGAGAGAATGTATAAAATTAGGAAAAAATCTAGCCTATATGAAGAAGAATGCGAGTCCTTGACTTATTGATTTGATATTATTTAAAAATGCAATGAAGTTAGAATCGAGTTAGAATAAACGTCAATAGGATTTTGTAAGAACATCAATAAAAATATAAATGAAAATCAATAATTCTGTGCATTATTCATACAATGTCCTTTTACTGTACACTGTGATCTTTAACGAACTCTTATAATAACGGTTTCAATAAAGAACTATATATTAAACTAAAAATCACTGATTTTTTTCTTTAGGTCGAAAAGTATTACAGTGTGTGTGTTGTCAGATTAAGTTAATTACAACATGGATATTGTGCAGACTTATATTTTCTGTAAAAATTTAATTAATGATAGTTTTGCTACAAACTTCTACTCTAGTTTGACATACTTTCAATAAATCTACCGTATAAGCACCTATTCATTTATCAGCGTAACTTCGATGCGCCATACATAGTTAGTCAGTCTCACATTCAACCTTAATGAATTGCTCAATAGTTCATTTACAACAGCAATAGCTATCCTTAGTTATAACTGTTTATGAATGATCATTGTGTGTTTAGAATTGTGTTTTCCTATTGATGCTTAAGAAATCTAATCAATAGAAATGCACATACAGTACAGCTTCTAGATCTCGACGTATTTGAACTATGAATTAATTATTTTGACATTAATGCGAATTTGCTTCAATGCTGAAAACTGTGTTGGAATTGCTATCGATCTGTTGAAAAATGAATTTCTATTGACGTCAAGATAAATTTATTTGAAGACTTGAATGAATATCTGTTTAGTTAAATTCAACTATCTGGTATTACATATATATATATCTATTTATGTATTTTCAAATTGATATCAAGCTTGTGATTATGCCTTTATAATTATAAATGAAACTAAGATAAAATCTTATCCTATCTTATTCTAAACATACATGGGTGAGGCATCTCATTTATGTTTTTATATAAGTGAAATCAAAATTAGATCTTTTCCTGTCTTTTTCAGAACATACATGGGTGAGACATCTCATTTATGTTTTTATATAAGTGAAATCAAAATTAAATCTTTTCCTGTCTTTTTCAGAACATACATGGGTGAGACATCTCATTTATGTTTTTATATAAATGAAATCAAAACTGAATCTTTGTTGCGTTTCAGTGCTTGTTAAGATTTTTTTAAATTTATATTATAAGTGGCTCTATGTTGCTAGATCTTCATTTATATTCGAAGTCGAATTAGGCAACTCATGTCATATTCATAGTCCTAATTTCGTGGTATATCGAGATATTCAAGAAAAAAGGCAGTATAAAATGTTTTTCTAAGTAACACCGACATGATTACCCTTATTTGAGAATATCTACTTTTATTTGAAAAGTTCTGAAATAATGATAAATATGAATACTTTCTAATATGTGTATTGTGAGCATCCTTCAACTTGTCGGTATGATAATCTATATGATTATTCAAACGCATAGAACCATATTCATTAGAATATAATCACTTTCAAACACCATTTTCTGAGAAAAGTATATCTTTAATTCTAATTTTTTAAAGAAATAACAATACACCCTTAATTTTTTTAAAATAACTTTGAATTCCTTGAAAAAAACACGATTCATGATATTTGAATATACCACCTGCTATATAAGTAGACTGACTTTTTGCAAGTTCTTTTCATCTTGGTTTTTTTTCAGAACATGT
Source organism: Macrotrachela quadricornifera (assembly GCA_022393335.1). Taxonomy (NCBI): domain Eukaryota; kingdom Metazoa; phylum Rotifera; class Eurotatoria; order Philodinida; family Philodinidae; genus Macrotrachela; species Macrotrachela quadricornifera. The sequence goes on along the minus strand of JAJEKB010021235.1, from coordinate 491,079 downwards.
CTATGATGAATAACACTTCAACGAGTGGAAGTTCTATTCGACAATCAGCTCCGGTTATTCCCTTTTCTATTCAATTTTGGATTTATCTTATATTTGATGTATTATCTATTCCTTGTTCACTATTGATTCTCTATTATTTTTTTTTTGATCGAACACTTCGAAAATCTTTGCACAATCATGTTATTATTGTTCTTCTTTGCATTGGTCTTATCTACGAGTCGACATATATTCCATGGACGCTTTATCATCGATACCATGGTGTTCCTTGGATCCAACAACCTCTCTTTTATCTTTTTACTTATTTTTTTGATTATGGCTCATTCTCTGCTCAAATTATATTATTTGGTTGGGCAACTATCGAACGGCATATCTTAATTTTTCACGATCAATGGTTATCAACTCGTACGAAACGTTTGTTTCTTCATTATTTCCCAATCATAGTTATTATTCTCTACCGTCTTCTTTATCTTTCTATAAATATTTTTGGATCATCTTGTGAAAATCGTTTTGATTCATTTATTTCAACAGGGAATTTTGCTCATTGTGCCTTTAGTCAAACATTATTAGGCACATTTGAGCTTTCCCTTCATCAAGTAACTCCTACATGTATCATCATAATATTCAGTATTGCTCTTGTTTATCGTATTATAAGACAAAAACGACGATTAAATCAAGCAATACATTGGCGAAGACATCGAAAGATGACCGTCCAATTATTATCAATCACATTACTTTATATGATGGTCGCTTTTCCATGGACAATAGTTACTTTGTCTCTTCGGCTTGGATTACCATCTCAAGTTTCCGCAGTGCTTATACCTTACACGCTGTTTTTGCGTGCTTTTGTGATATTTTTATATCCATATGTTTGTTTAACATCATTACCGGAACTTCGGATGAAAATCAGACATATAGCTTCATGCTGGGACAGACGAGAACGAGCCATCGCACCACATACAGTGACTCTTCGACCAGTATCTGATGCAATGTCTTACAGACATAAAAATGTACCTATTGTTTTTTATCAAAAAAATGCAAAATAAAGAATCCAAGGAAAATGAATTTGTTTAATAAATGTGAGATTTTCGAGCCCTATCTATTCCCTGTTCATTGATGGATGAAACTTCTAATCATTCGTTTGTTCTTTGCTATATTCTTTTTGATCGAACATTTGAACATTCGTTTCATGGATGCTCTCAGGTTCTTAGAATCTAACATCATCTCTCGTATCTTGTTACTTTTTTTCTCGATTAGGACGTGTTCTCTACTCCAATTACCTATACGATATTTTTATTTCCATATGTTTCTTTCTTCTCATTTTCAGGTGGGCGAGTCAAAGTAATCTACAACGTGTTTCGACTGTGGCCAGACGATCTCGTCAACTCCTTAGTACTTCTTTGTCGTTCGAAATCCTTCAATGAAAATATAATATGAAGCGAAAATGAAAACAGTCAAAAAGCATAGTGAATTAAACTCCTGTATTACAAATCTTCTATTTTATATCGATAGTGTGTATTGTAACAAAGCAGAAAATCAGTAATATAATATGTCAATGAGAAGTTTTTATATGTGTCCTATAGATAGAACAATCTTGTTTGTTGTGGACTAATTGTTGTTAGAGGGCATGGAAAATTCCTATTACCAGGAAATTCAAATAAAATAAAATTTCAACATCACGCTTTCCTATGCATTAAGATATAAAAAACACCTTCGTACGATGAATACAAATAAGACCATATCTGCTTTCTAAGTTCCTGTTTGATAAAGTAACGTATTTGAAATATGCTTATAAAGACATAGTATATAAATATAAATCAATACAGAATACACTTTTAAATTCAACAATATTTATTCAATTGAGAAATTCATATTAATGTATATAATGATATACACATATACTTTACTTTAAAACCTTAGACTGGTTAGGTAGCCTTAGATTAGACGAAGAAATATTGGATTTTCATTTGAATAAGAAAATAATATAAAGAGAATCTCTAAATTTTAAACTTGGGTTGGGTTGGGTTGGGATGTATGAAAATTCATTTTAATATGTAAATGATGCAATATATATACTATAGTATTCTGTTATCTGCTAAGTTTATGCATAATTTACTCCAGACAATCCAAAAGTAGTGAGAGAGGTACTTTATTTTTTTATAGAACGCGTGAAAAAAATTTCTTTTTTATAAACAGATAGAGTATCTTTCGCTCTATTTTTCTATGCTTTTTGATCGCTATTCAACTGATATTATAATAAAAAATCTCAATAAAATCTATTTCGTTCGCATATGTGGGGTGAGCGCGGACATGGTAACGTTGGTGGAAAAAAATTGGAAAAAATTAAATTTCATAATAATAAAAAACCAAGTGCTGTATTTGATAGAAGGATGTTGAATGTATACGAAAGTAGTCTTTTCTTCACACTTTCTTGTATGGTAATGGAGATCTACCAAAATAGTAGCCTTCACAGTTATAATGAGTCTTGCTTCAAAATAAGAAATTTGAAGAAAATACTTTAAAAGTTTTTATTAATTGTATACTATTCGACAGATCATGTTAAGATTCACCTCATTGACTCTAATAAGACTATGATTGTATGGATGAATAGTCTGTTTCGTCTTTCTTTCGTTCAAAATCTTCAATATTTTCATAGTGACAGCAGTATTCTTATCGCTATTCGTGTGTTTTGTAGGGTCAATTAAAAGTTTTATTGCTACGCTTTAAAACAAACCTCTTTTGTATCTGAAATTGTTTTCTCTTTATTTCTTTTTGATACACAATCAAACTCGTTCAATTGGAATGTCTGCAAAAGGAATACTAATAAGTTTAATGTCGCTCTACATTCTGCCTGAAGATCAGTATTTTTAAAATTTTCTGTAAACTTTTCTGCTAACGAGTCTTATGAACTAAGTCTTTTTTATTTATCAAAATATTTTCCCTTCCTTTCTCTTTCACATTCAGTCAAACTTACTCATATAGTCTTTCTTGAAACGAACACTCAGTAATTTTAATGTTGCTCTACACCAAAATAAGAAGTGTGTTACCACATATTAGTGATGCTTTCTTACTTATACAATCTTATTTGAAACAAGGATTGAAGGCATATTCCGAAAGCGCTTCACGAGCCCCACAAATTTTGACTAAATGATAGTTGATAAAAGCTCAAATGAAGTTTTGAAAAAAAAGGCATTTTTCATCTGTAGATGTCACAGAACGCTATATGTTTGGTAGTGTTGCTGTAATATCTCGTAAACTAACTGAAATGAGAACTTGATTTTTTCAGAAGTGATTGCTCATTCATAGATAAACAAAACAAAAAAACAATTATCAAAATCGATTACGCAGAACTTTACTTATAGATGTTTTTATTCTCAGAATGCAACGATACCATGGCCGTGCTCATCTCACATATACACATCACTATTTCATATAAATCTTTGAAAATACTGACAGGTACATTTATTCAGTTCAAGTGGTTATATTGAATACAGCTAGATAAACTTATTCCATTTATTTCTATTAATTCAATAAAATAGTATAAATAAATAACTCTTGTTGAATATGGGTAAGTAATGGATGCAGCATATTGAATGGATCGCCTTTTGTATTTTAATTTTCATTCATTTAATAAACTTTATTAGAAAAATTAAATATCCAAATAGAAGATGTACTATGTAGATCTCACCAATTTATATAGAACAACTTAAAAAATAACATTGAATCTATTTTGTATCAGATAAAACTTACTTTTTGCAAGGATCAAATTTAATTCTTGAAACTCTCGATCACTTTAACAAGAGAAATTGCAAATAAGAGAAAAACAGTCTTATACAAATTTTTAAGCATTTCATGATGCATTTTCTGCTTTTTTTAAAACATAGCTTATTAATTGAATAAAATATGCGGTCATTCAACATAGTGTATCCGTTAGCTAATCAATGTGTACGATGGCATTGACAACGGACTTTTTCACATTTATATTTTGTTTTCATGTCGAATTTAATACTTACGAATAATAAATATATCTCTCAGTAAGTTACTCATATATACAGTTTATATGTTAAAGATCTGTGCATATTTAATTTCATTCAATAATATTATTTATTATTTGTTCATATTCATTTTCACTATTATGAGTACATAGATAAAAGGAAAAACTAAAATATTTTTGGATGAATCATATTCAATTATTTTTATATAAAATATTTCAATGTAAATCAATGTAGATTGATTAATGGTATTATATTAATTATTTAAACATTAGTATATTTAACAATATGATTTTATTCTCGAAAGTAATTCATTTGTTGACAATGATATAAACATAAATATGAGAGAAATATATTTATTTATCCTTATAAAACATATTATATCCAATTTAACATATAAAATAAATTAATTCTTTTCTATAGGAATTATTATTATTATTATTATTATTAATAAAACATTTAACAAATAGTGTAAATATTAATAAATCAAAGATAAATCAAATAGTCTTCCGTTATAATGTAACTATATATTATTTTAATTTTTGTATATAAAAAAGTTTGTCGTCACAGTTCATTTGGATCTGAAATGTATAACTGACATATTCATATTCTCTAGGATCTATTCTACTCTAGTTTTACAGGTACACATGTGCAACGAATCTTTACTCGAGATAGAACAATTGCAAAACACAATAGACACTTTCTATCTCACCTCTCTATAGAATGAAAGATTAGACGATAAACCTCTACGTAAAACTTTTATTGACTATTTTCTTCGAAAACCTATTTGAGTTACAAAAAAAATGATTTGCAACTCGAATTGGTATTAACTATGAGCATGTTCGGAGAGTTCATGGAAATCATATTATATGAAACAATAAGATAATAATTTATAAATTTATTCTATATATATTGATCTTCGATATCATGTATTGTATTATAAAATAATTACAAAAGGTAATATTATTTAAATATTCTTTAACAATCGATATCATTTTGTTGCCCAAATTAAAACTCTTGTTATGAGGATATATTCAAATTTTTGAAACAAGTGGAAATCAATAGGCATAATATTTAAAGAAAACTCCGAGTAATTTAGTTTGAAGGTGAATGTGTCACTCTCGAGATTCTTCAGATATTGTGTCTAGTGTTTCTGACTTGTTCGATAATTTAAATATATATTCTCATGGAAAGAGTTTTGATTTTAACAACAAAATGGTATTGATTGTTGAAGAATATTTGAATAATGTTCAGTCATAGTTATTTTATCATTCACACTAACTTCAGCAAAAAGTGTAACTTTCGCACAGCATATATATGTTGATTTAATTGTAATGAAAAATGACTGATTCATTGAATATTTATAAATCACTTAATTGATAAAAATATATATTATACTTATGTATAAATTATACAATACTGACGTCAATATGAAAGCAATTAAGCATATGAGAAACATATGGACTATTTTCATTTTTTTTTCTTTCATTCATATATGATATATGAATGAAAATTAATGGCGAACATGACAATAAAGTTAGCCGTTTTGTCAATAAATGATATCATATATAAGAGATTGAAATTTATCATTTATTTCAATAACTTAAGTAAGTCTGTTAACAATAAGTTAGTTAGGATTAGATAGGGCCCTTAAATGTTTTTTTCGTTTTTCTTCACTTCAGCAATTTTCTTTCATATTCAATTTGTTATTGTTTATGAATTAAATGACTCTTTCTGTTCCAAATGTAACGGATGGCTATTTTTGTGAGCCCTCAATTAGGAATATTTGAGCCCCAAGTGTTCGTTTTGAGCCCGAAGAAAATTCTCTTGGGCTCAAAAAATTTTTTTTGTTTCTATTGAGCCCCAAATAAGAAATGAACCCAATGATCTATTGTGTTGAGCCCACTTAAATTTATTTAGTTTGAAGGAACAAAAGTAACATGATCACACAGAAAAATAAAGATAATTAACATATTTAAAAAATTAACGAGATAAAGCTGATTTTGCTCTCTTTGGGCAACCACGTCGTTTACCTAAATTTTCAAATTTACTTAATTCAAGTATTATGTAAAAACCAAAATGAATTGAAAAACTAATTGCATGTGTACAAACATACGTCTTTAAACTGAACCAACAGCTACACGTCATTGGTAATGTAACAAGTCGACCAGCACTCGATATTAATTTACGAGTTGTTATAAATATAAACAACTCATCACGTGTATCGATATAAAATTTGGCGACGAAGGACTCATGAAGGGATGTTGGGTCAGAAAGTATGTATCGCTGAATGTTGCTCACACCATGACCGAAAATCGTTCACCGAATATACATCAGGTATTGTAAGTGATCGATGATATTTTAATAAACTTGTTACTTGTGAACATGAAACAAAACCTTTATATTGATTTTCAATACATCGACGTGTTTGAGTTACAGAAAGGCCAGCTGCTGCAGCATTTATAACAATATCTCTAACTGGTGATGGTGTATGTGTTGTTTCTGCACGATGTTCATGATTATGTGAATTGGATGTTAAAACTGATATTCCAGCATGGGCGGGCCAGGGAGGGTGCGAGAGGGGGCAATTGCCCTCCCCCCGTAAAAATAATTTTTGGCTGGGACTCTAAGAAAAACGTCATGAAAACAAGCGTTTTTCAGCGAAAAAGTGCTTATTGCCCCCCCCTGAAAGTATGGTCCGGCCCGCCCATGTATTCCAGTATCAGAATAAAAAGTTGTTTTAATTCGAAAATCACATTCCGGATATTTTCGATATTTTGAACACCGGTATGTGATGGTCTTTCCACTTGCAGTTTGTACTGTACGTTTAACAGATACATTATTTTGTAAAATATACAACTGCAAATCGTTTTCATTGCTAAATTCGTCTGCGAAATTCCACGCTTGTTTGACCATAGTGAAATGTTTAAGTAATTCAATAACAACAAGAATAAATATATAAGGAATTCTTTTAACAAGACTGAATCCACAAATTACATAATACGTGTATCTATTTGACTGGTGATTTTTAATTCGCAAGCGACATCTCCATGTTCTCTTAAGATGTGGGCTCAAAACAATAGATTATCGGGCTTATTTCTTATTTGGGGCTCAATAGAAACAAAAAGAATTTTTTGAGCCCAAGACAATTTTCTTCGGGCTCAAAACGAGCACTTAGGGCTCAAATGTTCCTAATTGAGGGCTCAAAAAATAATTTACCCAAATGTAACAGTCATTTAATTGATAATCAATAACAAATTACATATGAAAGAAAATTATTCAATTGAATGAAAAACACCCGATATTTAAGCATTTACATATCTTTTTTTCGGAAATAAACATACTACTGTTACATTAGAACAGAAAGAGTAATATATTTATTTCCACCCCAAATTTTTCCCCGAGAGTGTGGGGGTGAGTACTGTCCGTTTCTTCTAACTAGTTCTCTTTTAGCGTTGAATTAATGTATGTTTTCTACAATAATTCAGCTCAGAGAGATACTGCTCTTATTGGACAAAGACAACGAAAAGACGTTTTATGTACGTACATTGTCTTACCGCTATTGGCTTTTGCGCCTCCAACAATCACGGTCTCTCTGGTGGCGCGCGCGCATGTGAATATAAATATACATCAATTCATTTATTTCTTTTCAACTGAAGTTACACAGCAATCAAAATGTTATAATCAATAGCTGAAAATAAACAAATTTTATTAGCTCATCCCATTAATTTCATATTTCAATATTAAATCGTTGTACTCGTTCGTTTCCCCACTCAGCAGTATAGAGATTACCTTGTCTATCAAATGACAATCCTTCGGGACAACTAAGTTGATTTGCTTGTGCTCTATGACCATTTTCACCAACAATAATATTTCCTTGTTGTGCTCCTTTAGGCCAACGTACAATTCGAAGATTATGATAATCAGCTACATATACAGTACCCAATTGATCAACTACAACTCCATAAGGATAAGACAATTGCGTCAAACTATTTCCTTGTCCTTGTCCACCAGCAACAACAATACCTTCTTTTGCACCTTGCACCCATTTCATCACACGGTGATTAGCCCTATCGGACACAAATACTGAATGTTCTCGATCGACGAATATGTAATAGGGGCTATTGAGCTGATCAAGACGATTTCCTTGTCCATTTCCACCTGCTATTACTATTCCTTCGGATTCACCCATTCGATATCTTCTTACTTCATGTTTGTTCATATCTGAGACATAGAGAAAATCATTGTCATCCATTGTCAAACCCCGACAAGCAATATTTGAAATAATTATTTCTCCACTTTTTCCATTTTGACGAGGCCATCTAACTACTCTTTCATTCCCAAAATCACAAATAATAAGACTATCATTCTCTTTATCTACGATCACATCTGTTGGTCCATACAGTTGATGGGTATCATTTCCTTGTCCATGTCCACCTGCCACTATTTGTCCATTTGTTTCACCCGATTTCCATGCGACAATACAGTGATACCAACAATCAGCAACATAAACGGTATGTTCATCATCTACATATAATCCACTGAGACAAGTTAGTGGTGAACTTCGTTCTCCTACTGTTTGACCATTTTTGTTCCATTTGGCATTTGGAGGAATATCTATTAAACTGGCATGAAGTGGTACTAAAAGAAAGAGAAAACATGATCATTAAAAGAAAGTTTTCATTTTCTTTGAATTGTGAGAAAAGAAAAACTTCTATAATGTTGTTTTTCACTCGGTTTGATGTGATAGAGACGAATAGAGAAAATTCTCAGTTGCTGTAAAGAAAAGTTCTATTATAATATGTTTTACTGATGTCTATATCAATGATTTCTCAAATATAAAGAAAATATAAATTGAAGAGAAACTTTTTCTTGATAAACGTAATTTAAAATCCTCGAAAGACATATATATAGAACATTGTTCAATATCATATATTAAAATAGTGGTAGAAAAAAATACAGAGATTTCTTGTTCTGTAGTGGTCTTTTTTTTCTTTTTATATCTGTTGTTTTGTTGAAATCTAGATAAGAAATATTTATATCTCACCCACAAGATAGCATGTTTCTTGAAGTTTTATTTCATATAATTCCTTACAGTGTTCAATTGAGCGGATAAGTGAGTCCACTCAAAAATGTTTTCTCTTTTACTTTCATTCTTATTATTAATAATATTCATTTTGTCTGTTTCAAGTAATAACCCTAAGGAAAAACTTTGATGTTTCAGTGCAAGATTCTTGAAAGATATGATCAGGATCCTGCAAGAATTCGCTATTTTGTGAAACACGATCTGAAAGAGAGTGTTGAAGTGTTTAAGGGTAGAAATTTGAATCTCCCCCCCACACCCCCCCAACAGACCATGGCCGACAGTCAAAATTGGCATCACAGACCGCGACCGGCAGGCAAGATTAGCATCACAGGCCGTGACCGACATCCAGAAGTAGTGTCACAGACCATGAGCGACAAGCAAGATTAGTATCGCAGACCACGACCGATAGGCAAGTTTTGCATCACAGACCGTGGCCGACACACTCGATACCCTTTGTCACAGACCTTGACCAATGGGCAAAGTTAGCATCACCATTACAGGCAGCGGCCGACACTGTAGTAACTCTTACTATTCTAGTATAGACTAATCTATGAAGGATTAAAGACCATCATAGACACTTATTTGGACAAACTCTGGATATCCGGTATACAATGCACGCAGTTTCATCGTGCTTCACATTTTTAATACCGCAGGCATTGCGCTAACAGTTTTTTTTATGAGGAAACGCCTAAAGCCTGAGCGAAGTGTGTAGACAGGAAATTCCATGATCCTGTCAGAATTTCAAAATTCGAAATCGGAAAATAAAGGATTTTTGCTCCCATCTTTTAGAATGTGATTATAATTCCTGGAAGATTTTATCCAGTATGGTGGCAGGATCTTTGTAGAATTGAACTAGATTTTTCTTCAGGATGACATTAGATTCTAGGCAGGATATTTGCAGGATTTTCTAAATGAAACATTAGAGAAATGAACACATAGAGTATCGATCTCTAGACCTTCAGTTTACATACTGACCAGCTTACCCAAGCTGAACGTAACATATTATATTGTATCACTCCAACATTCAATATTTTGATTTCTTACTTAAATATAAACTTTTATTTGAACTCATGCAAATAAAAATTATTTAAAAATTCTATAGATAAAATGTCATTCTAAATATTTTTCTAAACGATAAGTTTTTTTTAAGTTTAAATTCGATTCAGATGAACATATTTGATGTTTTTTTAGTTTTAGGTCCATTTAAAAATATACTTTCGAGGGAACTGGTGCAACTGATTAATCGCTTTTGAGCTCAGTCTCTATGCATAAAGTAGATCCCAGTGAGGTATCGAAAACCTCAAAGGAACAAATCCCCGTAGGACTTCGTCTTGGACTTATAGACATTTTACTGAATATTTACTGTATAGTATGGTATATAGTAAAAACTTGAAGTGTTGTATTTTAATCTGAAACTTTGCTCATAGAGTGGTCTACTAATGGGTAGAGTATCCTGAAAATTTCAGCTCTGAAGAACATTTTCTTCCTAACATATTCAGCCTCCTAAAATTCACCCATATTCCAAAATATTTCCTGGTTTTTTAGACTTTCAATATGTTAGGAAGAAAACGTTCTTCAGAGCTGAAATTTTCAGAATACTCTACCCATTAGTAGACCACTCTATGGGCAAAGTTTCAGATCAAAATACAACACTTCAAGTTTTACTATATACCATACTGAACAGCGAAATTTCTGTAAAATGCCTGTAACTCCAAGACGAAGCCCTTCGAGAGCTTGTTCTTTTGAGATTTTCCATACCTCACTGAGGTCTATTTTATGCATAGAGACTGAGCTCAAAAGCGATTAATCAGTTGCATCGGTGCCCTCATTAGACTTTTTTTTATTAATGTGGCTCTAAAAGTTTTGTTTAAAATATTTTGGTTGAATTCAATTGAAAGAATATTTTAATTTTTTTAATTCTAACTCATTTAAAAATACACTAGGATTGTTTTTAGTTCATTTAGGTTAAAAGAAAATATTTGCATTTTTTAAAATTTCAATTTGGTTAAAAAAATACATTTAGAATTTTTCTTTTAGTTGTATTTGAAAAATCTGGTAGGATATTTTTCGAGCATAATGAACACTATAAGCAATTTTATCGAGAGATTTGCTAATGATCTATTGAAATTCTGTTGTGGTCTGTAGATTTCAAAGTCTTGAAAAATTTCTCGTCTGAACATAGAAAAAAATTCAGCAAATCATTCTATTGACACTTGGTAGGCTCCTGACAGAATCCTAGAAGGTTAAGTTTTTGATAGTGATAGTCTCTAAGCATAAGCCTGAAAAGATCCTAACTAGATCCTTGTATTTTCTTATCAAGAACCTGATCATACTTTTAATTTTTATAAGCAGTTGAAATTCCCGTTCTTGAAAGTGCTTCTCAGAAATCTTCTTAGTTTCTTGCCAAAATCCTTGTCTAATATGATTATCATTCTTAACAGGATAATGATATGAAGACTTGACCCTATTCCTGATGAAATCCTCATAAAATCTTGGCAAAATCTCTTTTTATAGTCTTGAGAGGACCCTTAGATCTCGGGAGTACAAAGCATCTCATAGGAGCACTCATAAGCCTTCAAAGACTATCCTACGGAGGACCATAAATCTTCATGGTCTATCCTATTGGATGCTCATAGGTCGTCAACAGCTATTCTATGAGAATACTTATAAGTCATCATCGCCTATCCTATGGACTATCCATTAGTTCTCGACAGCTGTTATATGAAGGAATTCGTAAGTCCTTTTTTCCTATTAAATGAAAGTACCCTTATGTCTTCCTGTTACAGTTGTGGTCAAAAAAATTTGTATAAAATTCTTTTTTAATCTTAGAATCTTTTTCCTATGGTTCGAAGTACCAATAAGCGCCAATGTTTTTGAGTAACTCTTCTGTAGTTATACTAGACAACCATCATAGAGAACTTCGAGTTTTCCTATCTTTGATACACATCTATATGATAATACTAGCGGTAGCATCCGACGTTGCTCGAGAAATCTCCATGCTGAAAACTTAGTATGTCAGAAAACGACAGAAGACATAAAGAGAGCTTGTTTGTGATCTTTTCATCTATTATTACTGCATGTCCCGCCGAGCATACACTTACGTTCATTCTTAAATCGGATAATTCAGCAGACAGTGTGGGATGTGAGTGTCTTTCACTTAACTTATGCCTATTACCAAACTTTATACTAACACCCAATGCAAAAAAAGTAACAGTAAGAGGTGGATACCCTAACAATGGCAACAGATGCTCTGAAGTTTCTCAAAGATTCGTAAAAATTGGAACGTATCATAACCTATGTGAAATTTCACCTCAATCCTGCCGCCGGTTATCCTAACCTCCTCCCGATCCTCCTTCGAACCTAAGAGTATGTTATGAAAAGTTGGCACCGCTAGCTCGTATGGTGTCCGCATGTATAAAAAACAGATAAAAAGACACAATTTCTTCTTCATATATATAGATTATGAGTTATGAGAAATGAAATTTTATCTCACTTCTTGCCTTCTTCATTCGATGGATATTTTCATTCATATAGCTCTTCTTCATTCTACACATTCTGATAGTGTTTTTCAAGTTTCCTAAAATATCCTGTGTGCAATGGCAAAAATCATAGGTTTTTATATATTTTTGTTCTTGAATTATTGAGGAAACAATCACATGCATAAATTGTTTGGAAAAGGTATTTACTGTAGTAAATCTAACAATAGCAGAGGACAAACACCCCCTCAAGTGAAAATTTTGGATCAAAAATTACTCTATGACTTCCCTCTGGTTGAAAGGGTATTCTGTGCAAAATTTCTTTGCACTTGCCCGTATCGTGTCCGAATGAATAGCGAACAGGCAAACAGACAATCAGATACACATTCTTCTTTATATATGTCGCAGTAATAATTAAAATCCAGTTCAGTTTAAAATCGAACTAGTACAGATTGAAATTTCAATAAAAACTAGGATGAATTAAAATTTTAATCTGAACTAGTATGATTTAAAAGTGAACCAGTTGATTTTAAAATTTCAATTTGTACTATTCATAGCGGACTAGTTGACAATAAAATATTGATCTGAACTAGTTCAGATTAAAATCTTGATCTGGACTAGTATAAATTAAAATCTTTTGACTAGAACTATGATGAATTGGAATAGAGTCATAGATAACTGAGGTAGAATTTACTGTTTGCTTTTTGTTTAACAGGAGCAAACACAATTTTTTTTAATAGAGAAAATAGTGTCCCAAGAAAAAAACTAGCTTATTTAGCAATTTTTGCATTGCGGTCCGTCACCACCATGGTATTTAGTACAACATTTTTGATCGTTTCTCTTACATTAACATCGATTGGAAGCACAACTACCGTTATATTTACATATGTCAGTCGATTTGAAATTGGTATAAAGTTGACATGCTTCAATGAAAGTGATCGTTGACAATGGACCCATGTCGAGTTCTCTCAATGTCGAAAAATTTGATGTTGTAAGATTCAAAAATGCTGTTGGAAGAAAACGTTTTTGAATAATGCCATTCATGGTTATAATATTATGTCATTTTTCTGCATCTCGATCTGTAAAACCAATTATTTTACAAGGAAGTATTTCATCCTCAACAAAAATATGTTTGCTCCTATTAGACAAAAAGCAAACAGTAAATTCTACCTCAGTTATCTATGACTCTATTCCAATTCATCATAGTTCTAGTCAAAAGATTTTAATTTATACTAGTCCAGATCAAGATTTTAATCTGAACTAGTTCAGATCAATATTTTAATGTCAACTAGTCCGCTATGAATAGTACAAATTGAAATTTTAATCGATCCTAGTTTTTATTCTCTTTCTCGTAGAGAAGAGTCTTAGAAACATAAATTGTTTGCTTGCTTGCTTGCTTGCTTGATTGATTGCTTGTATGTCCGCAGGGTCAAAAAAACATCGAAACACGATTTTTCGAAAAAGACATTTCTAGAGGTAATTCGATGCGGGGACTTCAAATCTGAAGTCTGTTCGGTGATCATGTGGTATCCGCATTGATCAATTGAAGTTAGGAATTGGTGAGGTTTGGTATTTTTCATCGAAAATAGGTGTTTTTTCACGAAATGATGATTTCATCGTGGTGGGTGATGAACACCATTGC
>JAJEKB010021235.1:414239-476876 GCA_022393335.1 Macrotrachela quadricornifera | reverse complement strand
CATTGATCAATTGATGTTAGGAATTGGTGAGGTTTGGTATTTTTCATGGAAAATGGGTGTTTTTTCACGAAATGATGATTTCATTGTGGTGGGTGATGAACATCATTGCTGATTATTCTCTTTCTCGTAAAGAAGAGCTTTACAAACATAAATTGTCTGATTGATTGATTGATTGCATGTATGTCCGCTCAAGGTCAAAAAAACATTTTATTAATATTTTCTATAAAACTTAACCGAAGGGGCAATCGGGGTCGAGGAACTCGAATCTGATGTTAGTTTTTCAAAAATTTTTTTTCGGATTCATTTTTTTTCACAAAGGATCACTTTTTTGCGAAAAACATTTTTTTATAAAGGTTGACCAAACGGTAATGGGAGTCGAGGAATCCGAATCTGATGTTAGCTTTTCAAAATTTTTTTCGGATCATTTTTTTTCACAAAGGATCACGTTTTTGGAAAAAAAATTTTTTTTATAATGGTTGACTGTAGGGTAATTAGGGTCGAGGAACTTGAATCTGACTTCGGTTTTTTTAATTTTATAAATGAATAGCATGACGGTAGTTTAGAAACACGATTTCTACGAGAAAGAGCTGAGCGAGTCTTTGGACGAGCGTTACTTGTTGAAATTTTAAAATCAACTGGTTCACTTTTAAATCATACTAGTTCAGATTAAAATTTTAATTCATCCTAGTTTTTATTGAAATTTCAATCTGTACTAGTTCGATTTTAAACTGAACTGGATTTTAATTATTACTGCGACATATATATGGCTTAGAAACCTTTGGTTTTCAGATTTAGACCAAACAATTATCGATACGAAATGATTAATTCTAGAATCAAAACAAATTCGCTAAATTTCTAGAAAATTGACGTAAATTTCCTTGCAATATGACTTGCATGAAATTTCACTCAGACACCTCTTCCCTACTTCTGTTAATGGTGACAGCACTCTACGAAGCTACCTCTGGACTCAAGAAGGCAATGTGAAAAATTTGGCAATGTTAGCTATTACAGTACTATCTGGGTAAGATTCGGTGAGATTTCACCCACATCCTCACACCCCACACTCCGATGACCATGCCAAACCCCCATCGACCTTCCTTGGGACCTAGAGAACAGATACCATCACAGAGCAATATTTTCTGTCCTACCCTGTAGTGCCCTGCTAAAATTTTTTTCTTGCCCTGCCCTGTGATAGTTTCTGTTGTGTATCAGATCTGTTTGGAAATCGAATTTGTGCTCAGAATGCTAAAAAAAAGAATCAAGAGTATAAACAAATAGTAAAATTTCTTGTTATATATAAACGTATTATTGTTCTAAGAGTTTAATCTTTATTCTATTATTCCATTCATCTATTTAGTTTATATAGGCGTGCTTCATTGTACCAATGAAATTAGAGGTATTTGAAGTAATCTCACAAGAACTTTTCTTTATCAACATACAGCGATATCTATTGAAATTATCAGTCACATTTATATTACGGTTTGGAATATGCAATTACAACTGTTGATTACAATAAATAGTTAACCTGAGAAGCAGGGCAGGGCTAGAAAATTGAAGTTTGCCCTGTACTGTGCATCAGTGCACGGCAGGGCAGCCCTGTCCTCTGACACTCTCTGCTAGAGAAGCACTGTGGAAAATTTGGTGGCGCTAGCTTTTATCAGAATTGAGTTATAAACGAACAGACAGACAAACAAACAAACATTCTTCTTTATATATATATATAGATTTCTTTTTTAAAAACTATTCTAAAGAAAGAAAAATACATCTGTAAAAATTCAACTACATATTTGTATACAGCTATTTTAAACTATATAATTATAAATGTATCAGTGCCGGTTGAAAATATTTTGAATATCTGAATATATTTCGTGTAAGATGACATTTAGATGATCTTTTTTTATTATCTGCATGTTGTCGTCAAAAAAAATATACGATAGTGAAGTTAACGGCACTTTCGACTATTTTTATCGAACAACCGCACATTACCATGTGTCTAATTATCTCATTGATAAGTCTTGTACAACTTGACGAGCTCTATCCAATGGTGCAATCAAATTTTTCAAAACCCAAAATATGGCTCAGAAAACCTCACAATAATGCATTTCGTGAATGAAATTATGACACCATGTTTGGCCAGGCACTATCTATTACTCACTTGCGTCATTGTCTCAACTCTAAAAACACTAATGTCGTATGCAACTCGATGAGCTCTATCCAACGATATAATCCGATCTTTGGTAGGTCCAAGTATGATTTTCAGATTTTTCCCTATGCTCATCTATCAACTCAAAAATCATACTTTGATCTATTAAATATCTGAATATATCCTTGTATATCGCTCATCGAATAGCATCTGACATAAGTATTTTTAGAATTGACACAGTGAAAGAAGGGAATATAGACCCCTTTTACTCGAATAAGATGCCAAAATCTCGTTAAAATACACTATTTTGAGATTTTCTGAACCATAATTTAAGTTATGAAAAATTTGATTGCACCATTGGATAGGGCTCGTCTAGTTGTATAGGATACATTGATGAGCTGCTTAGACACAGATTCATGTGCAAATGTTCGATCAAAAAAAGTCAAATTTGCCGCAAATTTCATGAACGTCAGATAAACAGTAAAGGACGCGTTCTAAAAAGGTGTCTCACGATTTTTAAGGAAAGAAAATGTTCAGATAATCAAAGAAACGCGCTCTTTATTGTTCTGTTATAGATTACGTTCTACTTTTTCCGAAGCATTATTGCCTTCGAAAAAGGTCTATCCATTGTTTCAAAGTATATCTACAGTCATTATTTTCTTGAAAATTTCCTCTAAATAAAATTTTATTGCACACTCACCAAATAATAACTTTTTTATGGGTATAAGTTTTGTTTCCAATAGGCTGTGACGCTGATTGAGTTCCAAGATATTAGTATTTTGATTTTTATCATCAGTTTCGAGTTTACTTATGCTCGTTCTATGTTCAGCAATCTGTTCTTTAAGATGGGTCATTTCATGTTGAAGATGTTGAAGTTCTTCATTTTTCTTATTTTGTTCATTGAACTGTACTTGTTTCCACTCTTGAAGATGGTGAATTTGTTGTTTTAATTGTCTATTTTGAAGAATGAGTTCGCTGAAGATACTTTTCAATGATTCAAAAGTATGTGGTGGACAAGGTTGATCTTGTTGCTCGTTTTGGTGACCTGTGATAGCTTCTAATAAACTTTGTCTATCAACTACAGAGGATGCTTTCTTCATGGTATCATCAATAGTATGACTACGTAATGTTGTTTGTTCATCCTCACCATTTTTCACTGAAAGAACATCAGTCTTCTTATATACAGCGTGACTAATCTCTGAGAAATCATGGATAGGTACAGGTCTTTTACAAATAGGACATGATGCACCATTTTCGTTTATCCATTGTGTAATACATTGTTGACAAAATGTATGACCACATGAGAGATATTGTTGATCATTGAATGGGTTATTACAGATCGTGCATATCAATTGATGATCATTAGAAGTTTCATATAGATTTTCGTCGATGTGATTTATATTGCTTGCCATTTGTATAATAGAAAGTTATTATCTGAAATATATTAAAAAGATATACAACTGTTCACAAGACTGAATTATCCATTTATAGATTAATATTAGAAATGATATCTGTCAATAGAGTGTTTGAATTTTTATAGTTGTATTTCTAAAAGTGATTTAAAATCGCAAAATAAACTAATGTTAGTCAAAATGAGCGATTTATTCACATGACAATAGTTGAATAAAAAGACACTACATTTAATTTTGAATTCTTTTCTCTTCGATAGTGGTGTTAGAATTCATGACGAAATTCTGTGGAAAAAAATAAGATGGCTGATGTTTGTGCGTCTCGCTCATGAAGTTTAACTTTGATTTTAATAAATCTTTAATTGAATAAATATTAATAGAAAAAACCCTGAAGAACCTTTTTTTAGAATAACGTAAATACCAAGTTAAAGATTTCTACAGCATCGAAAGTGCCGTTAATCCTATTGTTCTATCTGTCTCATTGAATTTCAATCATTCTTGTATCTCATTTTTTCATCAGATAATTCAATCTCAGCTTATGTCTTAGAGAAGTAAAAGGAAAGATGAACAGTTATATATTATGAAATTTATCTTGAGAATGCATCCGATCATTTCAATAACTTGAGGTGTTCTGCTCGACTTTCAGCGATAATAAAAACAACATCATCTTACGAGTTTATATTATTACCACTCGCTATGTTCAAATAATAAATTGTCACCGTTAGTCAAACCAGGAAAAACTTATGAAATGATGTCATGTAGATATCACGCAATTTATCTATATTTGATCATTTTCAATGGTTTTACTGATAAAAATAGAGAAGATTCCACTAAAATTCAAGTATAATAGAATTCAACAGAAAAAAAAATAAATCTCACAATCTGGCGATGAAACATATTCAAGTCTTCGATACCATTCGATCTCATATTTTGGATATATGTAGGACTTCATGAAAGTAAGAAAATTCTAGAAGGAATCATGACCATCTTAGTAAGTGTATGACTTCTGAGTTAGCTATTCATGGAAATCTCACTTACGATATTTTCATCTAAAATTTTTGTCTAGAGATAGGTCTCACTACCCCTAGAATATCCTAAAAACTTTAACTCAAAAGAGTATATTTTTTCTGAGATATCAAGTATCTAAGACAGTTTGACTCTATAGCTTACCTTGTGATGTATGAAGATTTTTTGACCATTTTATCTGTTAAAAAACACATTCGTTTGAGTTGAAATTTTTAGAATATTCATATGGGCGTGAAATCTATCTCTAGACAAAATTTTAGATGAAAATATTCTAATTGAGTTTCGATGAATGACTGGCTCAGAAGCCAAAATCTAGTAGAAAGACAAATCTTTCAAAGAAATAAAACAATTATCCTCATAAAAACAACAGAAAGCTTGTATTTCTCATGTTATTAAAAATAATAACGATTTATCTCGTGTTAATTAATAATACGTTCGCTCTCTCTTCCCCATAGAATAGAAACTCAACGGATTTCTAATCTGTTGTGAAAATTATAAGTTTATAGACGATCTTTTATTGTGATCAATATTTTCACGTTGCAGATAAGATTTAATTAGCATATAACCACAGAACGTTTTAAAAGTTAATAAATAGAAACTTTCAAGTTGTCGGACAGATGTAGGAGTAGCAATCATAATGTTATAGAAACTAAGAACTGACTGTTAGTTCTTTTTCTATTTCATATTATCAAATCGACAACATAATGCGTTACCTACACTATATTTCTACTCTGGTATTAATCTACTCTGAAGATTTCATGGATCTTGCAACAAGCATGAAAAACTGCAGTAATATAATATGTTGTTTTCGAAAATTGTCGAATTTTGAAAGAATTTAGAAGAGGCTTCTATCAGACATATACCAATATAGTTCTAGCGGACAACTTTATTTTATCAAGTTATACACAGTTCAGATAGGAAATAGGATGTATTTTAAATGTCATGACAGAAATATGAAGTGAACCTTAGACTATACAATGACGCCTCCCATTTCTTGAGAGATAGATAATTCAGGCTTCTACAACCAAAGACTTGCTTATATTACTATTAAAGGTAATAAAACTTTTCATTATTTCGTTTGTGAGTTGCACATAATTCCTTATTAGGAAGAAATGTAATGGAACGGTATTATGGTATATGTAATCTCTATTCAATAGTCCTTGGAGAAGTATGTTTTATTAACATATATTGGGTAGACACTTTTCAACACGCAGTAGATGTTTATTTGTTTATTGACAGAAAGTATATACAGCGCAAAGCAAATTAGACAAATAAACTGGGTTAATTTATTCAATATTAAAAGTTGTCTATTTGATGCTCATTTTGGTCAGAGTGAACTTCTAATCTGCGGAGGGATTTATCAAACTTGTGTCATTAAGAAAAAAGCTTTGTCTTACTTTATTTATTCAGCAAATTTAAAGAATATTGATGACTATTTTCTACTTAAAAGATTCATCAAAGAGCAATACTTAGTATTACTTTAAAATGTTCTAAAACTGAAACTCACCTGATACATCTGTTTCATACTACTTTTATGACAATGCGTTTTTTTTTACTTCATTTTCCTTTTCTCCAACACTAAAAGTAAATAAAACATTGTCTTATCAATATTTTTATTATCTTTCTTACTTAATATTAGTAATAAATATTCCTTAACATAAAAGTTGCTAGGATAATTTGTGAAAGAGTAAAACATGAAATACAATAATAGCTGCTAATGCTCATCGTAGAAAAATAAAATTTTATTGCAAAATTATAGATAAATAGTTTTCCTACAGTATGGATGACCACTCTGAGTATAAGGCTATCAATCCATCTATCGCAAAAAATGTAAAATTCTTCGAAATCTATCAACATAATTAGTTAAATATGATTGTTTTTCTGCTATTATTTTGAGAAAATACTTTGCATTATACTATACATAAGATATCTTTATACAAAAATTGTAGTTTTTTATTAATAAATGATCACATTCTTTAATCGGATAAAAGGAAGAGATTAATGAGCATATGTTTGTCATCATGTCTGCATAGAGGTAGTGTGAAGATTTCTACTTCTATATACTTTAACATTTCTTTTGAATCATGTTCTATCAAAAGTCTTTGAAAACCTTCTTTCAATGCACACGACTTTTGTTTTGCTTTTTTGAAGATATAACCACGATCGAGAAATTGGCTCATTAGTATCTTATTTTTATCCATCATCATTAATAAAATAAATACATTTCGTAGTTGTATAAAAAATATTCTATCAAACAATTATTATCTTCATATGAATGTTCATTTTCATTCATAACCTCAACTCGTCCATCAATAGCAGAACATAGTATGCGTCCTGTGACATTTCTATTTATATCGATAATAATTGGAGTTATTTCCATAAAAAGATTAAATTGATGGAAAATTAAAAGAGTTTAATTTATGTCAATGATATTTCAAATATAATTATTTAGACGAACTTTTTTTTCTATTCTTGAGCGGCACAGACTTCAAGATATTCATGTTTTCCATGCACATATCATAAGCAATTTGACTAGGGATATAATATATTCTTAATAGATTAAAAAGCTAGACATTCTGCTTTATAATGAAGAACTTTATTTAAAATTATACTTAGTTTATTTTTCTACAATAATCATTTTAATATGTAGTTAATGTTTGCATTGGAATTTTTTCTTATAAATTAATTGGTGCTAATCTTGTATGTTTCATAATTGTTGGTAGATTTGATTGCATATGAAGTTTTTGACATGTTATTCGTTGATAGAAAATCAATAGACGTTGTTTAAATACTTTACGAAATAATTTACTTGATAATGTATTTATATAAAAACTTTTACTAAAATTTGAATAAAATACAAAACTTGATATTTGTAAAATTAATGTTTCAACAGCACGACGATAATTATCTTTTGTATTATTTACTGATAATCTATCGTATGAAAAATATATTGTTCGAATATTAAGTAAGATTGAACTACATAATACTTGAAATAATGTTATTGTAATCATTTGTGAATCAGTTCGATTTCGTCGTTGTTGATTTATTGGATGAATAAAACATTGACGACTTTTTCGAACATTACAATATGTCATCAAACCAAATATAAATATTGCACTTTGTGGAATTAAACTTGTCCAAATAATACTATACATTGATAAAAAATATGAATATATACCTGCTAATGGAGAACAAATTGGTTGAATATCATAATATATAAATTGATGAGATGTTGTAAGACTATATAAAATAATAGGTATACATGTTATTCGATGTGCTAATTTAATTTGACTAAATGAACGAAATCGAGCATTTATTGATGTTGATAAACATCGATCAATAGAAGCTAAAACTAAATAACTTGTTGAAAAACATGGTAATACCCATGTAAGAAATACACGTAATTTACACCAAATAAGATTTGTATTTTGTAATGTACTACCATATTGTTCACTTGCTAATTTTGTAAAAAGACCGAAATTAATATAAATAAAATCAAATATAGCAGACATTAGAAAATACCATCCACAAGAATTTTTTCGTAATTGTTTGGCTGTAAATGTTACAAAATTACATATACATCCAATATTACCAAAAAATAATATTACATATGGTGTATAATATGTAATATAAATTGTTATCATTTGAATTGATGTAATATCCATTCTTGTAAAAGGATGTTTGGTTAAAAAGTGAATATGTGAAGAATATAAACAGCTAGTCTATAGTTTATGTGGATATTAATAGATAATGAAGCAAGAAAAAAGAAGTTCATTTTTTTGATGAAAACAATTAGCGAGACAATTCTTATTTTTACTTGAGTGATTCTAATAATGAATATAGCACGTATTTCATGTTAGAATAACTTCTCATTATTATTTTGTACTTTTAAAGGATTTCTTTTAATGTTGATTGATGAAAATATTTAAAATTTCAATTCTATTCAAAAATAACAATGAGAATTACAGACCGATTACCACACACGCTAAATTCATTCAAGATTAAGGCGATATACTTTTTATGACGCATTTATTTAAATGATTAAACAAAATATGATTATGCATGCATTAAAAAATTAATTACAAAATATAATAACATCCGTTTGAATAATTGAAAATTGATAGCTCAATATAATAATGCAGTATACCTGATAATCTCGAATAGAAAAAAAATATCGTGGGATGCAAATTTGATTTTTCATGTTTAACACGTTTCTTATTCATATGGTGCTCACAATATATTAAAGATAATTGACAATAAATGTCAAGTAATTCTAATTGATACAGTATACTATGATCCTATCAAAGTGCATGAATGTGTTAGTTTGAGTTTTTATAGCTTAAATTTATCACTTATTGGTAATGGATATCTTAGTTAATATATAAAATTATCTGGAGAAACAATATCAAATATATGATCCATAATTGAAATGATTCAATAGATAATAATTTTGGTGGTAAACAATATGGACTGTTTGATGTTATTAATCGAATTAAAAGAAAAATTGTTATAGATTTTAATAAATAAAATCAAACGAAATATAACGCCCTCTTTATTCGTAATATATTTTCATATAAATTATTAACAAATGATTTCTTATTTCTTTCTTTCTTTTTTTTCTGGTTTTCTAGAACATGCAAAAATCACCAACAATAGCTATTATCGGTGGTGGTATTGCTGGTCTTGTTTCAGCTTATTATCTTTCACAAAAAGCAATTATATCTAAAATTCCTCATTTACGTATATTAATTTTTGAAAGATCATCACGTTTTGGTGGTTGGATACAATCTAAACAACTTGAAACAAAATATCATTCACATATATTTGAACAGGGTCCACGTACATTACGTCTTCATAGTGGTTTAACATCATTAAATACTCATGCATCTATAAATACATTAAAATTACTTGAACAACTTAATATATATAATGAACAATTTAGTCCTATTGAAAAACTTTCACCAACTAATAAAAATAAACTTATTTATTATAATAAAAAATTAATTAATATTAATGATTTATCATTAATATATGGTGGAAAACCTTTACGTTATCCACCATTTATTTATGGATTATATGAATATTTTTCTGATAAAGGTCGTATGACAGTTCAAGATGAAACAGTTAAATCATTTATTTATCGTCGTTTTGGTGATGTACTTGCTGAAGATATTGTTGAATATTTTCTTGATCCATTATTAAAAGGTATTTATGCTGGTAGTGTATCAAATTTAAGTGCACGAAGTGTATTTAAAAAAATATTTCATCTTGAACAACGTTATGGTTCAATTATATCGGGTTTATTAAAAACAAGAAAAACTAAGAAAAATAAAGATGATTCAATACATTATCTTTTTAATGATTTAAATTTAAAAGATTATTCAACAATTTTAAATAAATATTCAATTTATTATTTAAAAGATGGAATGGAAATATTAATAAAAACATTAGTAGAATATCTTCAAACATTACCAAATATTGATTTATATTTAAATCAATCAATAAAAAAAATATCATTTTTAGAAAATGAACAAAATAAATCTATTGAAATTTTAACAAAAGATAATAAAAAATATTCTATTAATCATTTAATAAGTGCAATACCATCATTTGAGTTAGCTAATCTTATTGATAATAATTCTTATCATACATTACAATCAAGATTAAATAATATATCATTTGTTAATATGATTGTTATTAATTTACTTTATGAAAAAGAAGATATTTTTCCAAAAGAAGCATTTGGTTATTTAATTCCATCACGTGAAAATTCACATTTACTTGGTGTTTTATTTGATTCATGTATACGTCATAATACGGATAAGCATAAACGTGGATCACAATTAACTGTTATGATGGGTGGAGTATGGTTTGATCAATTAAGATTAGGACAATGTACAGATGAACAATTAATGTATATTGTTATGAATGAATTAAAAAAACATATGAATTTAAATGAAAAACCAATGTTTTATACTATATCAAGATTGAATAAAGCAATACCAGTATGTTTTTTTTATTTAGAATAATCAAAAAAGTGTAGAATTAATAATATATTTTTTTTTTGTTTTGTTTTTAGAATTATAATGTAGGTCATCAAGATATTCTAGATGATATATATGCACTTATTCGACGAGATAAATTACCATTAACTCTTGTTGGAAATTCTTATCATGGTGTTGGCGTTAGTGATGTGATATATGATGCTCGATTAGAAATTGAATATCTTAATTTAGAAACTTTAAAAACAAAACAATGAAATTTTAGATTAGATATTTATGATTTATTTACTTTTTTATTTTCTATACTAGATTTTAGATAATATGAACGTATCATTTATAGTATTAACTATATTTATTTTATTTTTTAATGATGGTTTAACCATTGATTGTCCGAATTCATCATCAAAATGGTGTGAAACAAAAGAAATTGCACAAGCTTGTGGTGTATGAAAATAAAAATCTAATTCATTTTTTAAATACTTAATTTTATTTTAGGTAACAGAACAATGTACAACATATGTTTGGAAAACTCATTCAGACCTTGATCGTGTTAATTTATCAATTTATTATGAAACACTTTGTCCTGATTGTCGACATTTTATTACTACACAAGTTTGGAATACATATCAATCAATTCTTAATATTGTTAATATAACATTTATTCCATATGGTAATGCAAGAGAATTATATCGACCTGAAACAAAACTTTATCAATTCTATTGTCAACATGGTACGGAAGAATGTTATGGAAATTTAATTCATGTAAAATAATTATTAAAGAAGAAAAAAAATAAATTAAATTTATTTTATTAATATTTTAGACTTGTGTTATTAATTTCTATCCTAAAACTGAACAACATATGGTAAAATACAAAAATTTTTTTTAATTAAAAAAATTTCTTTTGCTTTTTCTTAGCCATTTATTTATTGTATGGAATCAACTGAAGGTGATATTGAAACAATTGCAAGTCAATGTGCAAATAAAACTGTAATTGATTATGATCAAGTAACTGCTTGTACTCATAGTCGATTAGGTAATCAATTACAACATGCATATGCTGTACAAACTGAAAATCTTCAACCACCACATCAATATGTACCTTGGATAACACTTAATGATGAACATACAGATGATATGCAAAAACAAGCTGAAAAAGATCTTATTGGACTTATATGTAAATCATATAAAGTAAATAGATTTATCGTTTTTTTAAAAAAAAAATGTTATTTGATTGTTTTTAGGGATCTGAGAGACCATCTCAATGCGAAAAGAACCTGTGAACTATTTATTTTTTTATTCTATATCTGATAATTTTTTTGTTTTTTTGTGATATTAAACAAGCGAAGATAATAAACTATTCATCTGTTGTTTTTTTTATTTCTCATAAGATAAATTATTTTGAATAAAGAGAAAAGATAAAAATTTGCTAAATAATGATGATATATTATCTTCTATACAATTTTATCTTAACAAATTCATTTTATGTAATTTCTTGTCATCATGTATGTGGTGTTTATTCTTTCAACAATTCTAATATTTTTTA
Organism: Macrotrachela quadricornifera; assembly: GCA_022393335.1. Classification (NCBI taxonomy): domain Eukaryota; kingdom Metazoa; phylum Rotifera; class Eurotatoria; order Philodinida; family Philodinidae; genus Macrotrachela; species Macrotrachela quadricornifera. The sequence goes on along the minus strand of JAJEKB010021235.1, from coordinate 464,752 downwards.
TTAATGGTAGTTTAACCATTAATTGTCCAGAATCACCAGCAAAATGGTGTGAAACAAAAGAAATTGCACGAGCTTGTGGTGTATGTGAATGAAAATGTTTGTTTTTTGTGCTTATATATTTATTTTAGGTAACTAAACAATGTCAATCATATGTTTGGAAAATTCGAGATGTAAATGATAAAGTTAATTTTACACTTTATTATGAATCACTTTGTCCTGATTGTCGACAATTTATGACAACAGAACTTTGGAAAACATATCAATCAACAATTCTTGATATTGTTAATATAAGTCTTGTTCCATATGGAAATGCACATGAAACATATCAACCAGCAACTCAATTATATGATTTTGTTTGTCAACATGGTGCTGATGAATGTTTAGGAAATTTAATTCATGTAAAATAATAATTAAAGAAAAAAAAAAATTTTAATTTATTTTATTAATATTTTAGACTTGTGTTCTTAATTTTTATCCAACTATTCAACAACATATGGTAGAAATTATAAAGAAAAATAAAATATATATATATTATTAATCTTTCTTTCTCTTTAGCCATTCATTTACTGTACTGAATCCACAAGTGGTGATGTTAAAACAGTTGCTATTCAATGTGCAGAAAAGGCTAAAATTGATTTTAGTAAAATTGATGCATGTACAAAAAGTAAATTAGGCAATCAATTACAACATCTATATGCCGTTCAAACAGAAAACCTTCAACCACCACATAAATATGTCCCATGGGTAACAATTAACGGTAAACATACAGAAGAAATGGAGCATGACGCTGAAAGAGATTTAATCAAACTTATATGTAAAACATATAAAGTAATTTATTTTAAATTAATATATAATATAAATTAAAATATTTATTTTAGGGATCTAATCCACCTGCTGAATGCAAGAAATATTTATAAAAAAAAATTTTTCATAATAATAATAAAACTAAATTTTTTTTCATTTCTTAATTTGATTGAAAATAAAAGAAATATATTACATTTATTGTAAAGGTTATCAATCTGTATTTATTTATTGTATTACGCCCTCTGACCATGAAGGTCCTAAAGGGACAATTGCTTCGAAAAAAAAAACAAAGAAAGAGAAGAAAGAAGAAGAAAAAAATGATGAAGTAGGTAGACAGAGCGAAATGTCACAGAGAAAAAGGATTATAAAAGTCCACTAGTAATCTTGCTCTGATATAAGAACATAAAATAATAAAGGTTATCAATTTAAATAAGCATGACTCTATTACAAATTACTCTTATAATTTATTTCATATATTTTTTTTATATAAATTCCATTTTTCTTTTAATATTATTTAAAAAAACAAACTGAAAATACTTTCAGAAAATGTTTCATCATTGGAAATTACATCAATATCTAACTTATATTTTATTAACACTTGTTTTTCTTTCATCATGGACAGATGTAAATGGAATTTATTCTGAATTACCACAAATTGTTTTAACTCAACCAGAAAGTTGGAAATTAGGTGCATATCTTGCTTTAATTACAAATCTTGGTAATATAGCACCATTTATACTTATTCTTTTTAAATGTTTTTATCGTAAACATGAATTAAATCCTGTACCAATTAATTATATTGTTATTCTTATTGGTATGCTATCATGTTTTTTATTAATTTTTTTTTGGTCATATACAACAATAATTGCTAATGAAAGACGTAGTACAGCATTATTAATTCTAGCATTTTTTCTTTCATTACTTGATTGTACATCATCAATATCATTTGCTGATTATATAAATAAATTTCGCAAAGAATTTACAAATACACTTTTTCTTGGAGAAAGTCTTACATCAATTTTACCAAGTTTATTAGCTATTATACAAGGTAATGGTCAAATAAATTGTATTCAATCAATTAATGGAACAAATACAAGTGAAGCAATTTATCAACCAGCTCGATTTTCAGTATCAATCTATTTTTTATGTTTATTTATTCTTTTGACAATTTCATTTATTTCATTTGTAATTTTACAATGGACAAATATTGCTCAAAATACACGTCAAATTGTACCTGATATATCATTAGAAACAACAGATAAAAATATCAAATCAGAAAAATCTCTAACTACTTTATCATATATTCTTCTTTCATTAGGATGTGTATATACAAGTTCAATTTTATTTGGAATGGTTCTTTCAATTTCAACATATGTTCTAATGCCTTATGGACATAAAATTTTTTATTTAGGTACTATACTATCACCATGGATGTTAACACTTGTATGGATACTTGGAATAATAAAACCATTATTATCTAAACGTTATATAATTATTTTAATTCTATTTGGATCAATTACATTTGCATATTCTTTATTTGTTTCATTTAAAAGTCCTTGTTCACCATGGATTGATACAACAAAAGGTAGTGTTCTAATTTTAATTATATGGCTTAGTACTTATATATTTTTGGGTTATCCACGTTTAATTATTGCAAATTATGTACGAATATATTCACCCAATGGAATGTTTTGGTTTGGTGTTCAAGTACAAATAGGTGCATTAATTGGATCAGTTATTGCTTATCTTTTAGTTGAAACATTTTCATTATTTCATGAACGACTACCATGTGAACAAATTATTTGTTAAATAATTTCTTTTTTTTATTAATAAAATATATTTAATATTTATATAAGATTCATTACTAGGAGTGTTATTTTATCTTTATTTTATAAAGATAAAAGTAATCTTTATATTTAGAAAATAAAGATTAAGATAATCTTTATTTGCAAAAATAAAGTTAAAATAAAGAATAAAGAATGATTTTTGTAAATTCTTCTCGCAGCAGTCAGGATATTTATCTCGAAACTCACTCTGAGTTTCCACATTTGTTGGCAAATACTATATTATCGGAGTATCCTTAAGCCCTCAAAGCTTGGCTGTGCTCAAGATCTTAATCCAAAGAATCACCGTGTGCTGGTCCGAAGATTACTATAGTTTGATTCTACAATCAAGAGACCTAGTGTATCGCCTTGATTCACGCTGCTTTTCATCACAGAATTCATTGAAATTAAATTCAGGATGCCGTCAAATATGGACGTAAAGGTAGCCTATAGTCTTTGTTTTTGCTGTAAAAATGGGTACATATCTAATGATAAATGTCTATCTATCTGATGATTGATATTGAACAGATCTATTGTTAATATGAAAGAAGAAGAAGAGGACGACGAAGAATTCATTAATTATTTTTTTTGTAATTTAACAATATGATCATTTCTTTTCTATTCGTTCAACATAAAACGATTGATTTTTATCTCATGCGATGTTATAGAAATAAAACAGATACATATACAATTTAATTTACTCATAAATTCATTGATTTTTACTTCAAGATAACTTTTAATTTAGTTAAATTGAAATAGATAAAACATTAAGATATATCTTAAATGCATTTAAATGAAGTCATTTAATATCGTTTTATACATTATCAAATCTATTATAAACACCGGCATGCAAGAAAAAAAACAACAACAAATTCGATTTGTTAATAATATGTCATAATTGAATATCTCGTAAAGATGAATCATGTTGATGAAGATTTTCATGACGATTTAATTCTGATTGCCAAACTGTTTGTGGCCATCCTGTTCGTCCTCTAGTTTTACGTAATGATGAAAAATTATCAAACTAAAAACAATATTTATTTTTATATTAATAAAAAATTTGTTTTTTTTTTTTACTTTTATTTGCTCTTTACGTGTTTTAATAATTTCAGCTTTAAATGCACCTGGTATTATATTAGGATCATCTTTAGATAAAATATCCATTAGATATTCAATATATTTTGTAGCTAATTTAAGAGTTTTTATTTTAGATAATTTTGTATCTGGTTGAACATTTGGTATAGCTGTACGAAGATCAGAAAATGCAGTATTTATTGATTGTGTACGACGACGTTCTTTTTTATTAGCTGATACACGTCGTTTAAAACCACGAGGAGCATCTATTTAATAACAAATTTTTTTAATTATATTTGTAAAATATAACTAAAAAAAATTCATTCTACCTGTTTGTCTTCCGATATTAATTCCATTTTCATTCCAAACAGAATGATAATCATAATTTTGATTATCTGTTGAATAATACGATGTTGTCATATAATTATTATATATAAAATTCGATGAAGATACAGATGGAATGAAATATTCATTTGATATATTGAACATGACTTTAATGTAGATGAATCACCTGTATATTAATAAATGTAGGTCTGTTATTCGTCAATGAATTGTGTATATATTTGGGTCGTAACTGGTTTTTTTTTCTTCCTTTCTTCATCCAATGATAGGAAGAAGAAAAAAAATGATCTCTCGTTCTCTTTCTTCGATATTAAAAAAAGAACAATATTTGATTGGTTGGTGATTTTTTTTTTACTAAGAATGTTTATATATGAGCTATTTAGATAATTTCATTGATTATTTTTTTCTAAATTTTATGATTAATTATTTACGTATGTATAATTACGAATTTTTATATCGTTGAATATAGAAAGAAGTTATTTTGTATATGTGTAGAAAATAATATACTTTCTATTTGACCTTCTCTTTTTATATGTCGATGTCTGTTGTTTTTCATAATTAAATAAAACTCATCATTTCAATTATATGTATACAATTGCAAAACAATCTCCAATGAGAATAATGATAAACATCAACGAACAGCATGATATTTGTTTGATGTATATGATTTAGTTAGACAATTTTAGATTACTAATGATAATGATGATTACGTGTTTTTGATATTGAAATGAGTAAAGGAAGCGGCATTGTTTGTTTTTTTCGAATAAATCGAATGATTTGTTTAAAACGTAATAATATTAATAAAACCGGACATATTGAAAAGCATCTGCTTATACATTGTCTTTGATCTGAAAACATGACATGTATATTGTTTATATGTTAAAAGATCTTCTTCCCAACTTATAGTGACATCATAATAATAATAGTTAATAGTTTTATTCTTTAACGAATCAAATGATTTATGTATTAACGTCTTTTTTTTTGTTAAATAATTTATTGAAATGAATATTCTTGGTGCAATATTTCCTCTTGAAAATTTTTTTAATCGAAATAATTCTGAAAAATCTTTATATGATTATTTACAATCATCATTTACATTTGCTCGAACTTGTTTAATTCGTGGTGATGCTGATCAATGTTTTCGTTCATTACTTTTTCAAGCATCATTATCATATGCTTCTATTGGTAAACAAGTTTATTTTTATACTCCATTACCATTACAAACAATTCCATCACTTATTCATACATTAATACCAAATTCTTTATTATCAGCAAATTTACATCTTATACAATTTCATTATTTATCAACATTAATTGATGTACATAAACATTTAATTAATTCATCTTGTGATATAATTATTATTGATGGTTATCTTGAATTTCCATTATTTAAACAAGATGATTTATTTAAAATAATATCATCTTATGCTTTATTAAAAGATATATATGAATATTTAAAAGAAAAATTTTTTAATGAAAATCTTATATTTATATGTACATGTACATGTTCAGAATCATCAATGGTAAATATTGAACAACGAGCTTTATTTGATCTTGATATTAATATTGAAATGATTGAAAATGGTGATTATCATGCTAATATACAGTTATTAAATAAAAAGAATATTTCATGTACATTTAATTTTCGTATGAATAAAAACGAAATTATGCCACTTTTTGCAACAATTGAACATTAGACATAAATTATTATTAATAAATTCTGTTTGTTTTTCATTTTAGAAAAATCGAAGAAATTCATTTTATAACTATATAGATTTGTTATTTATTTCGACGATAAAATAATACAAATTGTAAAAAAAAAAACTAAATTGAGATAAATTGGAATTAAATTTGTTCCTGTAGATGTTGAAATTAATGTCATATATGGTTCTATTAGTTGTGAATAAAATTCTTTTGCAATTAAGAATTGCATTGCTGATGTAAAATGATATGCATCAGTAAATATTCTTTTTGTTATATTATTACAATTAATTATTACTGTAGTATTACTGTCTGTATCCCAACAATTATCTAAATTTTCAAATCCATAAATTTTATAATTATCAAATATATTAGAAATAAATTTATAACTATTAAATAATTGAATATTAAGTCGACTATTTAATGATAAATATGTTTCATTTATTAATTGAGCTAATATTTCATTATGTGTAATATACAAATATTTTGTTGTATTTGTAGTATTTATATCTCGAAAATTAGGAAATCGATCAAATGGTGGTTCATTAATTATAACTAAATTTCTTGCACCAAATAAAATCAACATATTCATACAATCAATAATACTTTGTACAGTTTGTAATGGTGTTATTGATTTATTAAAATTATAATTATTTATACCAACCCATATAATATAAAGTGTTAAATCAAAATTAATTGTTTTATTAATTGTTGAATTAATATATTCAATTATTTGTTGTCGAACACCTGGTGGTTTTGTATTATTTCGAATTAAATAATTAGTAATTAAATTTGGATTATAACTCATTGTACTTTGAACTAATTGACTATCAGTTGTTGCACAACCATAGGAAAAATCTTGTAAAGTAACATTATGTAAAAATTTTTGAGTCAATATTTGATTCCAAAGAAGATCATCTGCATAACCACCATTTAAATTAAATGGTGGTACAGGTGGCCATGTATGATATGAAATACGATAACCATTACCAGTATCAGTTAATGAATCACCAAATGTTACAACAGTTGTAATTGTATGAATTTTACTGCTGTAAGCATTTATCGAATATATTAAAGAGAAAAATAGAAACAACTTCATTTGATTATATTATTATGTGAATTAGAATGTTATTTTTTTTTTATATAGTTTTGAATGATGATAGAAAACATATGTCTATAATTTTGAATTAAATTAAGATCTGATTGTCATCAAGTTATATACGAAGAGTTGTATGTTTCATGTAATGTCACAAAAAAAAATCTTTGGTTTTACTCAACAAAATTTCTAACATCTTATCAATAAAATATTTCCGTTAATCAATGTATCCACGCTAACATTTCACTATTTCTTTCTTTTTCTTACTTCCAAGACATTCCACATTGCCTGATCAATCTACCGCCAAAGATTGAAAGTATTACGCTATTATAATGTGATTTTCTTGTTTGAATAAAAATATGATTCATTTTGTTTTTATTTAATAATTTCATCAAACGATCAGATATAAAAAGAATCAAGGCTATCTCATTTTTCACAATGTATAACGATATTCCGAGAAGACCAAACCTGTATATTGTCTTGAATGTATGAATATTCAAATGATGAAAGAAGTTTTATTTTCATACTGTTGGAGAAGTCAAGCTATTTACATTGAATTTGTCTTCTATAAACATTTTTTTCACTAATATGAATGAAACCTCTTTTTTATTATTATGACACTTTTTTAGTCCATGAATTTTCTTATCTGGTTCGATATTTCATTAGAATATTTTTATAAAGATGTTTACCTATTGATTTGAGTTTGTTGAAAAGTGGATTTCATGAGATAAAAATTATTCAAGAGATATACTAGTCGATTCAACCCTATCTCATTATACTTTTCATAAATCTCCTTTTTTAAAAGAAATATTCAATCATATCCAAATGTCGTTGTTCTCAAATCGTTCTCGAATACAATCTAGATTTTATCAGATAATGTGATAAATCTTTCGAGTTTCACTTACCGAATCAGGAGAAAAACTTTAGCAAATAGTTCCATTTTGGAAGAAAAGATAAAATGCTCGAATTTTGTAATTGGCTTTATTCATTTGCAATCAGAATTAGGTATTTCGCGAAAATAAAATCGTAAAAATCTGTATTTCTTATAACTCTGTCCATCTTAATAATTTCAATACGTTTTTTTTCCCATTGTTTCACACATAGAAATGCGCCCTCTATATGTGTTTCTGCTCATACCTTCACTGTTCAGCCGAATACTTTATCATGAACACCAGTGTTTTAGCAATATCATTGACTAATTTTATAATTCATTTACGTCATCCAATATGAAAAGAATATGCTCCCTAAGAAAATACACCCAAAACATTTTTAATGCAAGTAGTAAATGATGATGCACGATGAATAAAGAACAATCATTGCTTCAAGCATTCTTTCACCTGAGTAAAAGAAAATGATAACAATACAAATATTTATTCTAGAAATAAAAGTATATCACGATATTTATTAATTATCTCACATTGAAAACGTGTTCTTTTTACTATTACAATGCATAAACTTTATGTTGCTGCTTTACTTCTGTTGCTCTTTAATAAAGACTTCACTCAATCTCTTCGATGTGCTCAGCAATGTACTTTTACTAACGTACCACTCAACTATGTACTTCCCACTGATCACTGTGCAATTGTGGATAAGCCACGTGAAGAACAACATTGTAGTGTGCAGTTGACAGTCGATTTTGTTTCACGAATTGTTAATGGCTCACTTGATGCTAAACCTCAATTGTTACTTGCTTCACTTAAAGTCGACACTAGTTTCTCGCTGAAGAATCCATCTATTGTAGCGATTATCGAATATAGTTGTTCAACTACTGACTATTGTGATCAAGAGTTTGTGCGAGAAACGCTTGGTTCTGCTCTTGCTAATATTCACATCAATACTCTGCGTCAGAACTTGGTAGATCGTCTCTATAATCCATCTAACACCAACATGATTCCATGTTCATCTAAGGATATATGTGCAGTCGATGAATATTGCACATCAAGTTATCTCTATTTGATGATGACAGACCCAGTTTATATTGAGAAATTTTGTACAAATTCGACAAACTCGCCCAATGTACGTTGGATGCAGGAATATGCACCCATTGGCCCTAAGGGCATTACCCAAACTGGATTTTTCGACTGTAACAAGATGCCATGTGACGATAATGCAACAGTATTGCAATTAGTTAATATGATTAAAGAACAATACATTCTACCAATGAACCTTTCCGTGCTTAATACAACTGCGCCTCCACCAATAACAACAACACCAAGTTCAGCTCATGCTTTCGACGTAAATTCAATGAAACGAGTTTTTTTTGGTCTGTTAGCTAGCCTTCTTCTGCTAATTCTGTAACTTATACTATATAAAAACTTTGCCTTTTTGTATTGATTATTCATAAGATTCTTTGATTTGTCAAGAAAATAGTTCATCTAAACAAATTCTCTCATAATTGGAGTGTAATTCAGCTTTTATCTTTTATTAATATGAATAAAAATCTCAAACAATGTTCTAATACAGCTACTACAATTCTCTCGACCGAAAGAAAGTTCATACGAAATAAAATAAAATGAGTTTGTGTATTTGTTTGCTTGTACTTGTGAAGTCACGTGCACACATATTTTGAAGGATTTAAAGCAGCTATTTCAAAGGAAGTTTTTCCATGCTGATAATTCAGCCAAACAGATGTTATTCATATTTAATTCTTAGCCAACTAGACTTTTTCTTTCTGGGATCTCAATCAGTCAGAATTTTTTTTTTACAGAATCTCTAGCCAATCAAATTCCTCCGTACTGAGAAATCGTCTAACCATCTATGAGATGAAGCTATAATGTAGCATGTGAAATATCGATTCAAATGTTTTAAATTTATTAATCTTATTTTTTTATGACTATGAAAACAATTGAGAGTTGACATATGATTCATCAACCGAATTTTTCAAAGGTTATTTGAGTGCCTCTGGAAAATATTTTAAACAAAAAATGAAGCATTACACTAAAGTATACACGTATCGTATACAAAATAGAGCAATTGGGAAGCGTGATCATTAGGGTTGCCGATAATCGACTGTGAGCTGTCTCTTACACATCTCTTTAGAAGATCTTATATAAAAAAAAGGTAATTTAGATATTTGTTAAAAATTATTTTTATAATTTGATTTGAAAATATGAAATACATTTTTTCTTATACAGCTGGACGAGCTTCATTTAGCCATCATAAAAAAAAAACAAATAAACTAAATTTGGTTAAAATTTTGTACATAATCCTAAATATGACTAGATATTATGATAAAATAGTTACACTCAAATTAAATCATTTCAGAGAATTGATGAAATAAAATTTTTGGAGTGCTCTATATATATAACTAGCGGTAGTACCCGGCGTTGCTCGGGAAATCTCCATACTGGAAACGTACCATGGCAGAAAACGACAGAAAATGTATAGAAGGCCTGCTTAAGACTTTCTCATCTATTATTACTACATGTCCCGCCGTGCACACACTTATATTTATATTTATATTTAAATCGGATAATTTAGGAAATAGTGCGAGGGTGTATCTGTCTTTTTCTTAACTCGTGCGTATTGCCATACTTTATACCATCAAATAGTGCAAAAAAAGTGACATTGAGAGGTGAATATTCTAATAATGGCAACAAATGCTCAGTAAAAGTATAGATTGAATGAGTTTTCATGGAGCAATATCAAATTTTTTGAAAGGGAACCGACATTTTTTTCAAAAAATGACTAAAACATGAAAAGGTTTTTTTGAACTTTTTTCAGGGAAGATGGGGTCAAAAATATAAACTATCTTACACCAAAATGATCAGAAAGAAAAGCTCTATAAGCTGTGAAAATTTCGTCAAGTTTAGAGAAGGTCGATGTATGAACCTGGACATTTCTGGTGGACACACCCATCTATATATATATATATATGTATATACAAAAGAAAAGGAAAAACATTTAAAAAGTAAACATGACATTGTTTGTACAATTACCTAGTGAAATTATTTTAATGATTTTTACATATTCTCTTTCTCGTAGAGAAGAGTCTTAGGAACATAAATTGTTTGTTTGCTTGCTTGCTTGTGTGTCCGCAGGGTCAAAAAAATATTGAAAGTCGATTTTTCGAAAAAAGCATTTCTAGAGGTTTTTCAATGCGGGGACTTCGAATCTGAAGCCTGTTCGGTGATCATGTGATATCAGCATTGATCAATTGATGTTAAGAATTGGTGAGGTTTGGTATCTTTCATCGAAAATAGGTGTTTTTTCATGAGATGATGATTTCATCGTGGTGGGTGATGAACACCATTGCTGATTGTTATGGTATCAGCATTGACCAATTGATGTTAGGAATTGGTGAGGTTTGGTATCTTTCATCGAAAATAGATGTTTTTTCACGAAATGATGATTTCATCGTGGTGGATGATGAACACCATTGCTGATTATTATTCTCTTTCTCGTAGAGAAGTCTTGCAAACATAAATTGTCTGCTTGATTGTATGTCTGCAGAAGGTCAAAAAAACATTTTACTAATATTTTCTATAAAACTTAACCAAAGGGTAATCGGGGTCCAGGAATCCGAATTTGATGTTAGTTTTTTAAAATTTTTTTGAGGATCATTTTTTTACACAAAGGATCACTTTTTTTGCAAAAACAGTTTTTTTTTATAGGGGTTGACCGAAGGGTAACGATGTCGAGGAATCCAAAACTGAAATCAGTTTTCTAAAAATTTTTCAGGCTCAAGTTCTTCATTAAACGACAAATTTTTAATAAAAAACATTTGTTTTTATGAAGTTTGGTCAAAGGCAGGTGAGATTGAGGAACTTACATCTTACTTCGGGTTTTTTAATTTTATAAGTGAATAGCTTGATGATAGTTTAGAAACACAATTTCTACGAGAAAGAGAAGAGCGAGTCTTTAGACGAGCGTTACTTGTTTGAGCAATGCTGATATATTTTATTCTTTTAAAAGTGTTAACAAAAGACTTGATACAATTCTCAAAGATTCAAGGTTTACAAGAAATTTAACATTAATAAAGTCTCTTGATGGTTATCATGTCAACTTACTGAGACAGTTTTTAATCGATTTTGTCTTGATATTTTACCAAGTATTAATAGTAGAATTGAACAGCTCATTGTTGAATCATCATTTTTGGAACGTATTCTTTGTTTGACAAATTATCCTAGTTTACGTTCACTTGGTTTATACGATCTTGTACCATCAACAATTGATTATCTGTTTTCTAGTAAGAGATTTTCATCTATTACTTCAATGATTATTTTTAGGATAATATAATTTATCTAAACACATACATTTAACATAATCAGAATTTGATTATTACACGGATACTTCTATGATAAAAAAGTTTTCTTTTTGTATTAAATCAAAAGAAAAATCTCAATTTGATGATAATTAAAAAAGAAGAAGTGAAGCATCAACTGAAGATTTATATATATATATATATATATGTATAATTATTGTTTTTAACATATCAAATTATAATTCTTTAATTATTGTAATAGTTAAGTTTAAGATGAAAAATATAGTGCCATTCATATATATTATAATGTATTAGTGAAATTAGATTAAAATTATTTTAAACTGAGTTATTGATATGAGAAAAAAAATAATAAAATATTTTTAAGTTAAAAAATCGAATAAATATGAAAAAATAATTTAATAAAAATTTAAAATGTTTATTTAGGTGGAAGTCATTTTATTCGTCACTATCAAAGTCAAATTCAATTAATTTCAATCATTGTTAAAGAGCATTTTGAAGTAGCAACACCAGTTATAACTCTGCATACATTTACATCAATATCGATTTTTGTTAAAATATTTAAAACATTTGAAAATTTAGAACATTTACAGTTTAAATCTACATCTGATAAATAACAGTGAACCTTTAATAACCTATCTGAAAGTATATATCACTATAATTTATCAAAATTAAATGTAACTATAAATTCAATTGATGATTTAATTATGTTACTGGATTGTCATTTCAATCAAATTCGTACGCTTTATGTAACAATTTGTTCTTTTATTTATAGACTATGTTTAACAAAAAATAATCGAGTAAGTTTCTTATTAATATTTCTTTCTTGAATAAAGAAATAGGACTTACAAACACTCATTAATTTTTTTTTGCATGTTTCTAGAAATTGATTAATTTAAAATCATTTTCTTTTACTCAAAAATCAGAGTTATATTGCTACACAGAAGTTCTCATACCAATTTTACAACGAATGTCAAATTTAGAATAACTTAATTTAAATTTTTCGACTTCGGATGGACCAATAATTGATGGTAATAATTTAACTGAAAATATTATATCGATGTGAAGCTAGCACGACGGAGCTAGCACCACGAAAACAAGAATTTTATAAAAATGAATTTCCGTCCATGAAAGTCACACCATTCGACGCAGACTCTAATTCTGCGTCGAATGGTATTATTTTCATGGACGGGAATTCGATGTGAAGAGAGAAATTCTCTCTTCAACATCATATATGCACATATATACATGTCCATGAGAAAAAAAACATCCAGGTGAAAATTTTACCAAACATTTTCCCGTGAATAAAAATATCATAATTCGATGCAAAATTGAATTCTGTATCGAATGGTGTTACTTTCATGGACGGGAATTCATTTTTATAAAATTCTTGTTTTCGTGGTGCTAGCTCCGTCGTGCTAGCTTCACATCGATGACAATTGTTCAGACTAAATATTTATCATTGAATAAAACAATCATTTAATAAACATAATACACTTATTTATGTATTATATTTACTTTTTCTTATTATCCTTTGTTATATATATATTAATAGTTGAAGCCTTTAATTTTTAATCAATAGATGGCAGTAATCATTAACGATTTACGCAGAACTACACCACAGCGGTAAATGAAAAATTATATTGTTTCCGAAAGATTAAATCTAGTATATGTCTTCATCTATTTATCCAAATTTGCATTTTTTTCACGAAAATGAACTTTTCTTTTTTTGAAAAATTGGGGACCCTAACATTGCTGTCCTATCCAATCGAATTACCTAATCATTATTCTATATTATGTATGTATATATGAACATTTTCTTAGATTTTTATTTATTTCGTATTATTCCATATTGCGATCTAATGTTTATTATTTATTATTATGTGTATAAGTATTATTTAATCATTTGAAAATGTACATTGTATATTTTAAGTTGAATTATTTCGTTTTGTTGTTGTACTATCATATATCATAATAGATTTTATTGATGTACGTATTATAATGACTTTAGTGATTTAAATATTATCATATATTTATTGATTTTTATACCATAGGTGAATATTTTAATTTATTAGGAGTCCATGAAAAAAATTATTCTGTTTTACTTTTAGCCCCATAAGTAATCCCTTTGGTCACTTTAGGTCCTTCTAACTTCTATAGTCCTTTAAAATCTCTTGAGTTTGTTTAGTCTCTTTAGCCCTTTTAGGTCTCTGCAATTTGAACAGATCTAGAGGAGACTAAAAGGACTAAAGAGACTAAAAACACTAAAAGCATTGAAGGACATTTTATATAGTAAAGTAAAACAGGATAAATTAAGTTTCTCGTGGATCTATGCATTCGCTAATTGATTATGGATAATTATATTAAAAAGATCGTAGTCTCAGCGATAATGGGATTAATTAGTGCGATACTGGGGCTACAATGGTAATTAAAAATTATTGGTAAGTTAATCTAAAAAAATCAAAGAATTTTACATGCTTCATATATAGATAATGACTATACGATGGATGTACAAGAAGCAATAGGATAAGATACAAATATGTAGAAGGTTTAAATTCATATCAAATAATTGAATTAGATCATCGTGTAAGTGTTCTTCCACGTAAGTTAATATTAAATATTTTAATCAATTAAAAAAATTTCTTTATTAGTAGAAGTACACGGTTATCAACAAACTGAAATTCAAGGATCTGACGAAGATGACTCGTATTCTCGCCTGCGATCAGAATACGGCGCAGTTACGCATAGCTGTAATTTTTTACCGTAACTACGCGCAGTTACAATTTTTTCATCGTAACTTCGAGGCAGTGCATAAAAAAATGGTGACATGTAGAACAGGATGAAGATGAAGAGAACCTGAATGTCAACCATAATCCAGATAATTAAGAAATATATTGAAAAAAAATTTTTTTAATTTTTGAACTTTTTTAAAAGAAAAACATAAATTAAAGATGTTGATGCATCATTAATAACAATTGTCTAGTTGTTCTAAAAAGAAATATAATTCTTACTTAGAAGAAAATAAAGGATGACTGTGTAGAAAAAAATCAAATTTGTTTATTCAGAACGAAAAGTCTATTAGATAATATATAATACTAAATCTATTTAAATAACTAAAGTTAAAAAAATAAAAGAAATAAGAGACAAATACTGAAGAAAAAATTTATATTTACAAGTAACCAACTGTTAATTATAAGAAAACTAATCTTATGTAAACTATGTTCGATCGATACATGTGATGCTAAAGCGCATCATTAATGTATCAAGTATAATAAAAAAGCGATAATGTTATTTGTGTTAAACAATTCATTATAGAAAGACATTATATATATATATATAAATGATCTTAATTCATGGACACTATTACGTATATGAAAACAATATTATGAACAGTATTTTATTAATGAAGTCTTTACTTAATAATGATGGCAATATTAGTATCCAATATAATACTGAATTAATGAATATTTTATATGACGCAATTTCTAATAAAAACTCTGATAAATTTATCAAAAAATTTTTATTTCGATGTTAATATTGATCTACGTATAAAAAATAAAAATGTAGGATTCCAATTGATTTTATAGTTATATCAATTAAATCAAAACATTGATTTTTTTTGAATACATTCAACATACAAATTCTTTTTGTAATAATTTATCAATAGATTCATCTTTAAAATGATGAATACAAACAACTTCGTCGTCTAATTCTTTTCTTTTTACTGGTTTTGATCACATCCATGTCGATGATTCCGAGCGCCGTATCCGATGCCGTATGAGGCATGAAACGACTATATCCATGCAGGAAACGGCCATGAACGGATGCCGTTTTTCAGCTGTTTCATGTCTAAAACGCGCTGTTTTTTTAGACGTTTTACACCAGGTAGTAGTAGCTTTTATTTCGTCGTCTCTGACATAAGTATTCAGGACGAGCATTACGATACTCATATATGATTGTATACGACAAAATCCGACGATGTACGATCACAGTATACTATCGTATTTACGATTCTATACTGTGGTGCCCATATAAAAAATCAGGCAAACATCAGCGACTAATCGTCAATTTTGGCGATAACACCACGATTCTAAGTAAAAACATAATTATTTTATTTAAAATAATTTACCATACATATTGGTACTAGATCAACCTAAATAAAAAGATAATCATTTTATCTATAATAACTTACCAATTGTATTGGTGTTAAACCAATCTAAATAAAAAACAAACCATTATATTTAAAATAATCAATACATTTAAAATAAATTACCTTTCATATATATAGAGAGACTAAAAGCACATTTTATTTGACAAAAAGCAATAGATTCTAAGCTGTGGGCGGAATAAGGCTTGATAACGATGAAAAACGGTAGCCCTTACGGCTATCGTTTCAGATGAGAGAGAAACGACTAAAGGAAACGATTGTAGTTTTTCGTCGTTTTCAAACCGTTGTACGATTCATCAAAAACGATGGCCTCAAGGTGACCGTTTTTCGTCGTTTTTTATTGTTTAAGGTCGTTTACGATGGCGTATTCTTTCATCTGGGCAGCTGGATAAGTATGGCTTTTCTTGAGTATGAGTAAGAGTGACAGCTTCTCGAATACAATCCAAGCAGACAAAAGTTTGTAGAAACGCAAATAAGCTTTTGAGAAAAGTAAATTTTCTGACGCCTACACGAGTGTACAAAAAAATTATTCATGTAAATGCTGATATAAATCAACTTTGCAGGAGAATATAGGTAAAATTTCCACAATTACTGTTCGTCGTCGCGAAAACATTTCGAATCTTCATTTAAGAAGCATATAAATGCTCAATTCATATTACATGCATGTTAATAGCTGAGTAGTCTACAGATTATAAGTTTTTCTGAAAGATTTATAACAGCGTGCCTGAAGAAACAAATAATTAACGTGTGAATATGCATTATATATATATTACAATATCATTTTTCTCTTATACAATCTGTTTCCATGCTTTGTCATAAAAAAAATCACTGAAAATGCGACGAATTATGGAGATAATCGGTGTTTTAAGCATCAAACTTTTTATTGCCATTCATGCATAACATTTTATTGCATTCTCACGCTCTTGATAAGAAAATGCATGAATATGAGTGCGTGAAAACGCATCAGTACTATTCGTTTCGTAGCGTTTAAAAGTGTGCAGGAAAAATCAGTCTTTATTATATGAGAAATTTCGAAAATTAAGAATTATGACGCTTCTTTTTATTATTATTACTTTATTTATGCTAATCCGAACTCCATAAATATTGACTCCCTTGACAGTTTCACATTGTATTACAAAACATGCACTTAATACTTAATATTAAATTTCTAATATTAATGTTAAGTTTTTCGAAAAAACACATATATTTTGGAAAAAAATAGTGATTGTGAGTTTAAAGGCATAGGTCTGAAGTCCTACTAACCTCCTGACACCTGATGGATATTACGTAAATTTCAAAAACCGATTGTCGGTTTTAATTTTCGAACCAGAGTTTATTGCCGTCAACTTCGCAAATTAGTGTTATTTGTTCTAAGGAACAACTTCTTCGAAATAATGAGCTTACAAGCAATCTCACTTCATTTATTATTAAACATTAATGTAAATGGTTCACCACTAGTTATAGCTATTATTCTTATGAAAAATCAAAATAAAATAAAATTTGTTTCTGGTCAATTACTTATTAGCTTAATATTAATTATTTAAGTCCTAAGTAAAAAACACTTAATTTTAATATCAAGTGTTAAGTGTATGACTCAATTTCAATATTAAGCGATAAGTGTATGACTCAGTTTTAATATTAAGTTTTAAGTGATAACCTTAGATTTAATTTTAAATTAACCTTAGGATCCACTCTAATTTAATCATAAACTCGTGAAAAACATTTAATGTATGTGATTAACTCGTATATAGACTTTATACCAATTTATCTTCTGATATCTTACGACCTTATCGAGATCTTTAGTTTTGTACTACCATATATTTTTCGTTTTTAAACATCTCGAAGTTATCCTTTCCTTTATACCGTCCAGTTTATCTTCACGTTTTCGTCAACACTATCATTTCATATTCATTCAATTTGTCTCGTATTTTCATCATTTTAGCTTTCGTTACATATATATACGCATGTATCACGTGAGATATGTTTAAGTTTAGGTTATGTTATATCCGAAACTTAAAATATGTCCAAGAGCCAGAACCAAAGTTAGGACAAAGAACAGGATTTTATGCGTGTCTCCTTTTCACTGATTAGGTTTTCTGAGATGTTCTCGAGCACAAGGGAGTGTTACTTGCATATCTTAGGATTGAACTTTCTCGAACAACGCATACACTTTCGCTAGTATGATTATATTTTTTTTTCTGTTTCGTATTCCAAACTAATTTAAAAAAATTTTATAAGTGACATGAGTCTTTGTTACAGCTATTAAACGAACCGAATTTCATGAAAATGGAGTTGCTTTCAAAACCAAAGGATGACAATCTCACAATTTTTTCAATAATATAATCAGAACTGAATAGCGATTGTACATTTATGAGGACACTCTTGTGAGAGATTTTCTCAAGTCAAAACCTTTGAGGATCCAACCTCAAGTTTTTTCGTACTTCATGGTATCTCTTTTTCCTCTCTTTAAGAATCGAAAAAAAATTTGGTTTTCAATTTGAAGATTTTGTGTTGGAGTTGATAGAATTTGTCGTACTAATCACAGATATAGTGTATTTATCAAGATTTAAAGAAATAATATAGAAGATATGGAAACTTTTTGATTCAAAACAATATAGAACACTACTTATAATATTTCAATGATCAAAAATTAAAGTGAATTTTTCGAAAGTTTGACCTGAGAAAAAGTTACAAAATGCCGTCCTCATAAATATACAAGTATTGTTTAGTACGGATTTCATTTAATGAAAAGTAATGAAATTACATCTACGTCTTTTTATAAAGTGAAACTTCATATAGGTAAGCATAAAAACTAATTGGAATATGTAAGTAAAACATGTAATTCAAACAATAACAGATTCGAATATAAGTATAAATCTACCAATGATTCATATTACTTTAGAGCGTTAAGCTATCATATGTTTCACATTATAACGTTCGGAAAAAAAGATGCAAGTCTGTAACGATTGGATACATTCAAATATGAGCTGCATTAATTGATAAGATTAAAAACAGAATAAAATTGATCGAAATAGATTAAATTGAGAAAAGATCAAAGTAAAAATAACAACTGAAACGAACTGAAGTTGTAAAGAATTAAATTACGAATAAATTAAATAATTCTCTCAAAATAAGTTATTATTTAAACTTATGATAAATTATTTCTTTCTTTATAAAATCAGTTATTTATATATGTAAAAATTTATCGTAAAATTCTATTCATATTATTTCGAGATTTTCTTTTTCAGTAAAATTTTTTATGACTACCATCTATCAGCATATAGAGACTGACTAATATTAGCATTTATTTAACACACTCAACTACTGTCTATGACCATTGTAAAAAAAAAGGAAAAAGGTCACAGGAGAGAAAGAAAAAAGATAAAATTATCAAATTAAGGAGTCAACATTTCTATTTGTCAAGTTATAATAATACAGCCGATGTTAAAGAAACTATTAATCAAATGTATAATTTATTTTCATTAAATGATTTTCAATCAATACGAAAAATTGGAAATGTTAAGTTAAATATAGTATAAATATTTCTCATTTTATATATTTCCTCTTCTTTAGCCTAATCATATTTATTGTTGACCTTTGAATGAACTTTTGATACATATT
The DNA here is from genome assembly GCA_022393335.1 of Macrotrachela quadricornifera. Taxonomy (NCBI): domain Eukaryota; kingdom Metazoa; phylum Rotifera; class Eurotatoria; order Philodinida; family Philodinidae; genus Macrotrachela; species Macrotrachela quadricornifera. The sequence goes on along the minus strand of JAJEKB010021235.1, from coordinate 444,902 downwards.
ATATTTTAATGTATATCGATAAAGAACTCAGTAATACGAATATTAATAAATAGATAAGACAATGGATTATGAAAATGATTACTTATCAATATATTCAGTAATGAGTTTTGTTTAAAGAATATAATGCTGTTGAAAAAATATTTGCTCTATTAAGAACATGCTGTGCAATTAATATATTTTCAATACTTTCTCGTAAGTAGAAGATGAAAATAATTTTTTGTTTTATAATCTAGTAATATAATTATATTCCTGTTATAAAAAGAATCATGTAGGACATACAATTAAAATAAAAGAATTATCTGATCTTAGAAAAGAAATATAAAAGATTTTTAGAGCATTTTTTAGATTTAAACGAAAATTTTTTTAGAAATCATATATTAGTTATTTTCAGTATTATACTTTAAATTAATTGGCATCGAATTTAATGATACATAAACTATTTAACAGTATTTATCACTTGAATAAACGAACATTTTTTAAAATTTATACATGGATTCTGTGTTATTTCTTATAATGTAAGAATTAATAACTGAATAAAATCATTTCATAGATTTTCTTTATTTTATTTTTATAAACATGTAAATGTTCGGAAAATGATTTGTCATTTCTTTTTTAGTCAAGTATTTTTTTATCTCTAATTTTCTATTGAGATTATAATAATTGTAAAAATATTCTCGGCTTTTGTTTGATTTTATTAAAACCTTATTATTTAAAAAAAAATAAATGGCTTAAATTTTAGTTTGAATATATAACAAGTAAACCATAATATATTGTACTAAATGTTTTTACCTTCTTTTTTTCATTCATTTCCTGATTAGAAAAAATATTTTTATTTTAAAACATAGAGAATATCAATCTCTACAAAATCATTTGATTTCGAAGAATATTTTTCTTGTTGACATTTAGTTAAAAAGATTCAAATCTACTCAATTATTCAATCACAATTGTAGAAAATTTCCGTAGAATTTTGCATTATTGATTTTATGTTTCAAAATTTTAAAAGAAATGTTCGAGAGAAATAGTTTCGAAGAAAAATATTTACAAATAACAAACAAAGCCTTTTTTTTGATAAATCTGGATTTTATTTCTTTTTTTTTTTTAAATTCAAAATAATCTAAATTTTTTCACTGTTCAATTTAACAATTGTATCATTTTATTTAGAATGAAATAATGATAAATTTTTCATAGAGTAAATCTGACTTTTAACAATATGATTTTGTAAAAATGTATCGTAGCTTAATGATAGATGTTAGTTTCAAGCTTTTTTTCCTGAACAACAGCGTCGAAAATCTTGAAATGATCATGGAAAGATAGTCTACAAAATTCTTCATCTATTGATATTAAATACTATATTTTGAACATCAACTTTGAAAATAAAAAATTTACTCGAATTTATGTCAGAAAAAAAAGAAAATCGCAGTTGGATAATTAAATAGATATGAATCTCTTTAATTAGTTGTCGAAAAGAAAAAGAAAATGGTTTGGTAGAGATTGAAATTTTCTATCTTTTAAAATAAAAATCAATATACTTCTTAATCAGAAATGCATAAACTAAAATTAAAATATTTAATATAATTTACTATGATTTACTCACTATAAACATTCAATAACTTTTTTATTAATATAACATAATCTTAGATAAATAAAATATAACTTATTTTATGTACATGAACATATCGACGATACATATCATTATTCTTTAATTAATCATTAATTATTACGCATTATAATGACCAATATTCGATTATTATCAATATTAAGTCATTTTAATTGTTTACCCAATGAACTTATCTTGATGATCTGGACATATTTAGGTCATGTTGAAGCAACTAGAATATTTGGATTTATGAAATGTCAACGATATACATATCTATTGGAAAAATATTGTTATAAGAATATCAATTTTCGTGAGTCGTCATTATCAACTTTTCAATTTTTTTGTTCACATTTATTCAATAAAATACGATGGAATGTAGAAATATTAAAAATTGGTCATCAATATTCTTATTCACAATTACGTTTTTTCATGCAAATGCGTTCAGGTTAGTTATAAATGTTGATCTCTACTTTAAATTATAAATAAAACGAATTAAATTTTAATTATAACCACTGATCTAATTTATGTATATGTCAGATTTTTAAAATCTAAAAGAAACAACAAAAATGGAGTTTATTTTATAATTATTACCATTGCTTTTCTGTTAATTTTTATGAAGTTTTTATTCTAGCACTATTTTTTTGATAAAAATTATATCAACATTTCCTTTTCTACAAGAAGCCAATGAAACGCAGGAGCTATTTTACATTGATATTTCTTCATTAAGTTTGACTTTTTTTTTTTGTGTTTTGCTAAAATTAAGTTTAAATTGAAAACCCTTATACTTTTTTCAAAAAAAAAAGAAATCTTTGTCTAATTTGTTTATGTCGATATCTATGATTATGGTTGAGATTTGCTACTGAAAATTAAGATATCAAAAAATTTTAATATCTATGTTATGATCTTTTTTAGATGATATAACTTTAATAGAAAGGAAAAATATCTAAAGTACTTAGGGATAACCAAAAGTTCTGGTAACATTAAAAAAATATATGAAAACAAAGATAATTTTCATTTTATTTTATTAAATATTCAAAATAGTCACCATGATTATTTATACAAAGTTCTATCCTTTGCAATAGTTTGTCAAAAGTTTTTTTAAACTCTTCTTCTAGAAATTTTTTCACTACCTTGGAAACCGTGCGAGGCAATGATTTTTCATTTGGTTGCTCAATTAAGTTACGTTTGATGTTATCCATTTAACCAACAATCATATGGTGAAAGGTAGTGTCGAAGCCAGGAGATGGTCGGGAGGAATTGATCCCCCCTCCTCCCCAGAATTGAGATTATTTAATATTGAAATAATGAAATACGCTGATTTTTAGCTTTGAAGCGGAGCTAAGCCCCTTCCCCACTCCCAGAAAAAATTCCTGGCTCCGTTACTAGTGCAAGGTCAGATGGATATGGTGGATGTGGCATTATATTAATACATTCTTCTGTTAAATAATTAATAGCGTCAGAATTAGTATGGGATCGAGCATTGTCTTCAAGCAATTTTATACCTTTTGTATTTGATGACTTCGACTGTTTCCATGTTCCCTTGACACCGGACTTGAGACAATTTTCAATATAGTAGGTGTGATTTATAGTTTTGCCTTTATCAATAGCATGTATATGAATGGGATCGTTGGATTTAAAGAAAATAGAAAATAAAGTTTTTGATTCAGGTTTGCTTCGATGAAGGACTGTAGCTAGTGATTCACCTTACGCAACCGAACTTACGTTTGTTCACTTGTGATGAACCTATTTATGGTAAATTCACGTCTCATCACCTGTTATAGCATTACGTATTCGTCAGGAACCATCACGAAATTTTGTCAAATTTTCATGACAAATCTTAACTCGTGGTTGTTTTTGTGTATCATTGTGTTCATGAGGCTACCCATGTGATGTTAATTTTCTCATCATGAGACAGTCGTGGATTATTTGTTCTATTGTATCATAAGAGAGAAATGTCTCAGCTACAATTTCATCACAAGTTGAATGTGGATCATTGTTAATAATCTGTCGTACCAGTTCAATATTTTCACCTGTCAGCTCGAAAACTAGACGATCAGATCGAGAATCATCGTCGACATTTCCTCTTCTTTCACGAAAACGTTTTGCCCACCTAGCAACTGTTCAATATGATGGAGTATTGGGTTTCAAAGCTGTGCTGAGTTCTTCATGAATTGTCTTTGCATCTATTCTCAAAATCGTTTCAATTTTTATATAGTATCTATCGAATTCATTATCCATTTAAAAAAATTTTTTTGATTCTAATTAAAGTTTATCTGAAAAAAAACGATAACTAAGTCCAAAATAGATTTACTATATATATCATTATAGACAAGACATTCCGACCTAAGTAAATAATATCGGAAGAGCTATTAATACAAGTTCAGCTCATATTTTCATCAAATCATTTTCTTTCTATTAAATTTATACATATTCTTATGTATTCTAGTAGGATCTTAATAAAATACAAAGAAGTTTTTCGTTTTTTTTACTTTTGTATTTCTTCAATAGGATCTTTAACACTTTTGGAGATGTTTCCAAAATTACAAACACTTGTCTTGTACAATGTTCCTGAAATGAGTATTGATGATCTAGAATCTTATCTAATAGCTGTTCCATTTCTACAACGTGTGACACTTGAAAAATGTTCATTGAAGAAGGCATCATCTTTAATATGTTTAAATCTTCTTGGTCATAGAACAATAAGTCAACTGCAGAGATGTATTCTCCATAGTGATCATCCGAAGAATGGCATTATTTTTCATGAACCATTTTCATCTTTATATCAAGTACAAAATTCTCTTATTTATCTTCGAATCTATATTGAAGATATTATTTCATTAAAAAATTTGCTTCAATTTCTTCCGAAACTCTTAACACTTGGTAAGTTTGAAATAAAAAAACTTAGACAATTTATATTTTTCTTTCTTTACAAAGTTTGAAATTTAAATTAATTAAAAAAAACTAATCTATTATTATAAACTATTAGAAATTAATATTTCTCTTTTGATGATTCAATTTAAGATAGATTCTTTGTTCTGATAGAGAGTAAGTATAGCAGAAAATGTACAAAAAAGAATGATCATGTACTTACAATGATATTTCTATTGATAATTAAAAAGATAGAACATATTTGAGTCAAACGAAAATTCTCACCATCAAACTAACTAAAGTTAAGATATTTGATTTTTACAGTAATCACAATTTGAGTATATAGGAGCATTAGAAATATTTATATCAATTTTTTATGTAATTAGTTGAGTATTTCAATAGTAGATTACAAGAATCTTTCTAAAGTTTATGAATAGAATTAAGATCATACTGGTTCCTATATCTCCTAGAACTTAAATAGTACCAATATCGATAAAGACCATGTAACAGCTATCATAATCTTTAACTCACCGATATTTTCGATTTTATTTTATCTGAAAAAAATCGATTATATAGCATACTTTTTTAACAAATTCACTGCACATATAGAGATATAGATCTTCAAAAAATTAATAGTAACAAAGATTTTGCTTTGCACCAAGTGCACATCAATATTGTTTGCTCACCACAATTGTTAATTAAATAACATCAATACTTTTAAAGTTCAAATATTATACGTACAAGTTATTTTACAAACATACCATACGTGTTTTTTCCATTTCAGTACTATTCAAGTTCTATAAAATATCGAAACAAATATGGTCTTATTTCTATTCATAAACTTTAGAAAGATTCTTGTAATCTACTATTGAAATACTCCTATATACTCATATTGTGAGTACTGTAAAAATCAAATTTCTTTCTTTAGATAAGTCAACAGCAACTAATATCTTAACTTTAGTTAGTTTGATGGTAAGAATTTTCGTTTGGCTCAAATATGTTCTATCTTTTTAATTATCAATAGAAACATCTCCATTGTTAGAGGCAACTAAAAATTCAAATAACATCAAAATATTAAGATAATGAGTTATTTTTAATTTTATTTGATGAAATGTTGAGAATAGTTGTCACTGTTATTTATATCATGTTCGATTCTTTCAATACAATTTATTAAAAGATTCTTGTTTTGAAATATTTTTCTAAAAATTATTATCTACCTTGAAAACGACACGATCTAATCCTATTTTATTTGTTTTAAAAATTTAGCGAAATTTTGTTTGATCGTGGTAGCGGTATTCTAGCATTGCTAATGATAAGATATATTGATTTATTTTAGATAGATTAGTTGTAAATCATATGATGCTGGTTGGCTTTTTAAAAGATAAATCGTCACATACTTTTGTACATAGAGATAGGTTCGAACCAAAACTTTGTTTCATATATTCTTTAAGTCAAATAGTCTTAAATGGTATTAAAGACAAGACTGTAAGTCATAAGTATTATAATGAAAATTGTGTGAAGCCTTTTGTTAATGTAAGATGGACATAAACAGAGATATGAGGTTCAAAATTACCTGACGATTATCGTTGACTTCGTATTTTTTTTTTGGTTGACTAGTACTGTCAAACATAGTTTAGTTGATTAAATAAATGAAACATGATTAGTCCATGCAGTTTTCATAGTATCTGATAACTTTTAAAAAATTATATTAAAAAAATCGAACTTGATATAAATAATAATGACAATATTCTCAATATTTCATCAAATAAAATTAAAAATAACTTCTTATCTTAGTATTTTTATGTAACTCTTTGCGCATAGGATTTTTTTAAAAACTAGTTTTATAAAAATGAAAATAGATGTTTATTCTATGAAAAATCATTACCAAAAATGTTTTTGAAGTATAACAAACTTTGAAACAATCAATTAAGCATCACATGACAAGGAACGTTACTCGATAAGCTATTTGTACTCATGAGAGAACATATCCAACTGTCAAATTGATTTTGGCTCGAGCATGTGCGCAAACAATAGACCTCAATGAGTTATTAAATGCCCTAGAATGATTTAGTTTTCCAGCCTACTGTTATCAAGTTACAAGTCTTTTACTGGATTTTAGCGTATGGACATAAGATTCTTCTGTGTGTCTCAATGATCGAATCTCAAACTGAAATTTTGCCCATAGATAGTTCTTGTAAGTATTAGAAACTTCTCGAAGTTTGAGACAGAACGAACGTATCCTTATTGAGATTTCAGTTTGCTATGAAAATATCTCTATGTTGAAATACCGTTTCAAAGCAGGCATTTCTTTAAAATGTGAATATCTTGATGAGAATACAATTATTCTGACTTAAACTTTAGGGAGTTTCTAGCACCTATCTGTAAGGCATATCTTTGGACAAAATTTCAGTTTGAAATTCGACCATCCAGGTACACAGAAAAATCTTATGTCCATAAACCAAATTCGAGTAAAAGATCCATAATTCTACAATAAAAGGCTGGAAAACAAAACCATTCCGGAGCATTTTATAACCCATTGAAGTCTATCATTTGTACACATGTCTAATTCAAAAATGTTTTGACAATTAGATGCGTTTCCTCGTCAGTTTTGATATATATACCATCCTCAAATTATTAGAAAAATCGGAGTAATATATTTATATCACGCTCGCCAATAAAGAGTTAATGTTTCTTGAGCTTTTGGTTACCTATATGCAGATTATCTAATTCACATTAAGTTACATGATTTCATTTACAGAAAATAAAATGAATTATTAAATAAATGTTCAAGATTTTTCTATTCAGTTGATTCAAGTCAAATAATATCAATAAGGGAATAGAAAACAGAGAAAAGTGTAAAAACGAAAACGAAAAACTTATTTACGTATTAATAATATCAGAAAAATAGTACGAAACGTTTGTCTATCTGAATATGAGTGTGCGAGAATGAAAATTTAAGTAATATCTGACTTATTTAAAATAATGTTGTTTTTGTACAATGATATTGAGTCTTAAGGGACTTTCGTATTTATCCATTCGTATAGAACAAGTTCAGAAACGTCCTTTATGTTTATTTTCAATTATAAATGTAAAATTACTCAGCAATGAGAGAAAAAATAATGTATTACTGATGTATTTATATATGGAGTAGATTGTGCACTGGATATAGTCTTTTATACTATAAAAAATGACTGTAATTCTCAAAAAGAATGATGTGCAGTCTACAACATAAATTTCTTCATTACAGATGTTTGTATTTGCAAGAATGTTACTAACGATGACAATGATTTGTTCCTTTCCTGTATTTGTCCATGTATCTGTTTAACAAAGTTAGTTTTTCGGTAAGTAACTTCAATCGATACGAATTACATTCAATTGTGTATTCATCTATGTTTAGAATACATGGGATTGTGAAACATTTTTCAACTGTTGTCAACTTTATTCTCCTATTTCGTAATAGTCTTCTCAATCTTGATCTAGCCTTCACTCATCGAGATCCTGCTTACCGTCATTCATTGATATATATTGATGGAAATCTTCTTTTTAACGAGCTTATAGTTTATATGACGAAATTAGCAAAATTTAATTTTTGTATTGAAACAGCTTGTTTATGTAATCAACAAATAGATTATATTATTAAATCATTTCAAACGCGTAAGTTAATTATTACTCTTATTACTATTATTTGTAGTCATTTTATCATGAGCAACTCTATTCTATTCAATATTCTGTGCCATTAATACGTTTGATTATGATCGTTTAGATATTTAAAGAAATAGAAAGATACAGTACAGTTTACTTCACGTTTTGTTTAAAATGCCGTTTTTTGAGTTTGCCACAAAATCATATACTTCGTTACCTCGTAATAATCAAGGCGGTCAGTCTTATATTTAATGTTTATTTCAGAAAGATATCTTAAACATGAGTTAAAAAGATGAAAACTCTTATAAAATATCACAGCAATCATCTTGAATATTTGATTTATATAGATAGCTGTTTAATCTTTACGAGTATCTCTATATTAGTACCTATTTAATCTCCAGCATTATTTAGAGATTTTCATAGCTGTTTAATAATTATTCTTAGCTATTTAAATACTACGATCCATTTTTGGTGAGCAGAGTTGAAAATACACCAAGTCCTGTATGAAAGGTGCTTTAACGTCGTGTTATTTCAATGGTGTTTAGACAGTTCTTTAAATAATAGTCAACTGTTTGTTAAATTAGATTGATTTTTTTATAAGCTAATGTCAGATATTGAAATGTTCGTCGATGAATAGCTATTTTATATGTAACACTATTCCAAATTATACAACGTTAGTTAAGTAACATCCAAAGCTATATGCAGAGGTGCAGAATCTACCACAGCTTCTCAGCAGCATGCATCAAAATCTGAAAAATTTTCCCAGCTGTATTAGACTAAAAAATTTCGTTTTCTCACTCCATTTTTGTAAAATTTCCCCGAAAAAACCGTTTTTCCCTGCAGCGGCGCTGCAACCTACGGATAGATTCTGCATCTCTGGTTCTGATTGTATATAATTAGTGGGAATTTTCTTATAATTTTCAAATAGAGCCAATTTCGATGGCAAATCTACCCTCTTCCTCTAGTGACTATTAATCGAATTTTGTTTTTAGAATATTGGTTATCTAAATTAATTGGATTTTATTATGATAAATTGAATTGTGTTTATGTTATTTTTTCATTACCTTATGGATTTTCTGATTATTTTATGACTACATCAAGCATCATGTACACACAATTCAATCAGACTGGATATCAACTTAATGACTTAGTGTCAATGTTGCTTGCAAAACCTCATCGTGTGTCTGTACAAATTGGTAAAAATGAAAAGTTAAGTTCATCATTTGTTGCTTTGTTAAAACAAGGAACGTATCGAAGTGAGCAGTTTCTTATCAACGCTTTATTTTTACAAAATAAAATTTTTGAAAATAGGACATAGAATACATATTCAACCTCGTGGTTATTATGAACTGGAACAAGATGGAAACAATATAATGCCATTTGATGAATTCCTGTTGATGCCATACTATAACAATCAAAAAAGTAATCCCCAGTCAAACGCGAAAGTTTAAAAAAACGCATATATTTACAAGAAATTTTGTAAAACGTGCATTTACTTGCAAAAAAAATTTATGTCTTATTTCATGCGTGATCTTGTAAGACATTTGAAATATTTTCAATTTTTTGCGAATGAATGCAGGCCAACAACACATGCATGCAGATACAATTTTTAAGGTTTTACAGTAAAAAAATGCGGGATCATACATGACTCTAATGCTTGCAGATACTTGCATGCACTGATCTTACATATTCGTGCAGGATATATAACTCGCCTAGAAATGTCTAAGTATCAGCTGCATCTATTCGAAAGATTATCAGACCTTCTCGAAATTCTGCATACCAATGCAGAAGAATCCTATTTACGAAAATGAATAGTGAAGCGATTCTGCATTGACATGCAAAATTTGACTATTCTCTAATATACATGCTGCTCCATGCAAGAATTTTGTTTTTTCATCGACATGTATTTACTTATTTCTCGTAAAACTGAAACCGCTCTTTTATAATCACACTATATTAGCGCAAAACACTAGTTCAACTTTGTGAAATTCTTCATAGTTACTCGCATTCATGTACATGGGTCTCCAAAAGTTATCGGATGATGATTATATCCTTCACTTTTCATTGTATTTCTCATGTAAGTAAATGGTCGAATGGTGAAGAAGCTCGCCTTATAAATCGAAGTATCCATGTTTGAATCTTATCTCTGGAAAAACAACGTTTGCATGTTCATGCGTGTCTGTAAGACGTGCTTCATTTTTTGGGCATTCTAGTGTTGTCTTGCATGCACACGCAAGGAGTTTCTACAAAACCACCCGTATAACCCCGCATGTGAAAATATTAAGCATATGCATGCGGAAACTTTCATGCGTGCATCTGCGAATATAGTTTAGCCTGTGACACGTTCATACGCATGTAAGGTTATAGTGACGCATTTGTGTGCACGGACTCATTATCGTGTGTTTACATGCGTTTTTTGTAAAATTGTGTTTGATTGGGTTATACAAGAATTTCTTTTAGTTTTATTTACTAGCTTGAAGTATAATTCTTTTATTTAAAACATTACTCATTTAAAAAAAAACCATTTGTGAGAAAAGAAGCAAATTAATGTTTTGGTAATTCTAAATAAGAATAATCATCGATATGTATATGATCAATTTATAATTCTGAATAACTTTATATTTTTACTCTAAAATAACAGAGTCCTTACGATAAATAATTTAGTTTTATTTCTATCTTTGACATATATAATCCTTGTTTAAAGATCTAGATTCAATCTTGTTAGATGAAGAAATCAATTCTGTAGAAGATGATTTGTATTTACTTGAATAATTGAAACCTTCAGATTGTTTTAAATGACTGTAAAATTCTAGCCATATCGAATAGAATCTATTTTGATATATTGATATTTATTATTGCAAATTTTTCTTTCCAAATATTTAATCTAAAGCTTTGAGAGGTATATCATTAGTTATAGGAGTTTGTGTAAGATATTTTAGTATAGCTCAAATATTAGTATACCTATTCTTAAAAATTCTTAAAGATTTTTCGCCGTTTTAAGTTTTGTATCCATACGATTACTTAGTGTTAATCTCGTTAACATAATAGTCTGATGTGAGAAATCTATCCGACTTAAATTATCAAAAACAAAAAATAAGATTTAACAATTTATTATGAGACATCCATTATAAATTTATTGTATAGGTGAAGAACTTATTAACACGACTATGACTTGGCTCAACTGGATGCCACATCTACGAATATTGTATATCGATACGCAAATTTTATTGAAGCTTATGCCAGCAACAAATCTTAGTGGTGCAATTGGAGAATTTTCATCACTCCAAAAACTTATTATCGGTCAACTAGGCGATAATCTGGATGACGACACTTTAACTGCCATCGCTCGATTGGGCGTATCATCGTCATTGCAAAGCATTTCTATTGAGAAATATAAAATATCGAATTTTCAATCAATGAATGGCAATGATTTTCTATTGACTATTTGTGAAATTTGTTGCAACATGCATAAACTACAGACGATGACAATTAATTTTGTAAGTCCTCACTCGTTGCTTAACAATCCAATATTGGAAGAGCTTGCTGGCACTGAAAAGAAAAACTGTCAATTCGAATGTATCTATATTTCAGACGGTTTTCTTCAATTTTGGCTTGATAAATGATAGAAATCGTAATATTCTCTTTGCCTTATTTGTCTAAAAAAAATTTCCTGTAATTCAAATATACTTGTTGTTCTCATTTATGCATTTAATCATTCTTAATTGTTTAATAAATAATCTAGATGTATGGAGTTATTGATGAGAAGAAACCAACGTACAACTTTAAATCATCATGCCCCCTTTAATAGAGCGCGGTTGTGTGTCTGTCCGCTCGGGGTTAAAAGTTAAAGGTCGAATAAGACTATAAAGGGGAAGGTCCTCAAGGGCTATACTATAGGGATACACACAAGCCCTCAAGTAAGTAAGGCAATAAGGCGATAAGGAAATAAGGGAATGGTAAAAAAGGGGATAAGGGTACAAGAACTACAAATGATATAAGATTATGAAGCCGTAGGGCTTCTATGTACATAATTTCGAGTGTGTGCATGCCTATGCCAGACCAAAGATTATGTGTTTAATGTCATACGTTAGAGAAAAAACAGTCCTGCAGTATGCACGGGTTCTCACTAGTAGCTAATATATCATAGTAGGCTTTTTTTATCATTATCAGTTTTCTATTTGTTCCTTGCAGAAATACACACATTAAAGTTGAAATGAGAAGTGAAGAATCTGCCTTTGAATGAAAACACATGTTTGAGGGAATTTTTTTGGATCTAGGCAAGTTTGTGAAGAATTGTTGCGTGTAGAGTGTTTTGAAAAAGAACTTTTTCCTTTTAGCAAGAATAGTCATAAGAGTATTAAATATTTTCTGACTTCCCTACTATTTTTCTTGCTTATTTATTCATAGAAGTCACTGTCTTGGTTCTTTATGTTCTGTTTGCAGGATTCAATTTTCGTTTTCGTGCTAATTTACAGTAGGTAAATGTCTACATACAGCCAAGCGGACAATCCGTGGGGGACAAAATATATTGATGACGATAATCAAGACTTGAATGATACTGACGGGTTATCAACAGGAGCAAGGAAAAATCTATTCTAAAGAGTCGCTAAGAAGGAAGATAAAAGCCAACAGGTATGACAAACAGACATAGATGATATCATGGACCATGAGTACCAAGAAAACATATATGGAGTCATATAAACGGTTCACCCTACTTTCATCGAAAAAGAAAATATAGAAAAAAAACATTATCAAAATATCGAACAATATAAATATCGAAAGATAAAAATATCGAATATAAAAATATTGAGAAAGGAAATGTCGAATGACTAAAATACCGAATAGTAAAAAGATTGACAGGTAAAAATAATATCTGGGTAATGTCAAAACTATACAAACTACTATTTTGATGTGAATAATCGTGAGATATTTTTACTTTATTAGAGGAATTGATGAATAAAAAACGTTTTTAACGTAAATCCATAGCTCCAAAAGTAAAAGCATTAAATGAATGAATCAGCTAAAGTTACAGTTTTTGGTACAACTGCAGAATCACTATACCGCAGCACCCTCGCTCTTTGATGTGCCTACCAACTAGTGTATAGGGTGTACTGATTCTGCAGATCAACTCAATTTTCAACTCTACTTTTTTCTTCCTTCAATAAGGATTGAAAAGCCTTTAAGAAGACCGGAAATATTCATTAAGCCTTTATCGTATCGTTCATATAAAGTGGTATAACGATTTTGTAGTGCTGTTGGGCGTGGATCTTTTTTCTAGATGCTCCAGCAGATCACTGAATTGAAAGAATTTTATTTTATGAAACTGGATGATCTAACATACTAATCAAAATAGTTGCGCGATGAATCGTTTCATATCGATCGGCTGATGATGTCATCTTTGTTGTTAATGTTATGCATGTCTTATATTCCATCTCAGTAACTTTAAACGTCAAAAATCTTATAAAATTCATATGTTGCGATATATTTATATTTCGATATATATATATTTTTCGATATTTTTACATTCGATATTTGCACCTTTCTACATCTTGAGGGTGAGTTGAGGTTAAAAATATTCAAAATCTCAAGTTTCATTCAAGATTTACCTGCACTACATCTACATTTCATCATACAATTATCACTCTATAGACAGTCATCTCACACAGAGATGCTGATTTTCATTATCGATCCATTCAGCTTACATACCTATAAGATAGAGAAATGTTCAGTACACAGATTAACGCGTTGTATTCATTATTAACTCGACCTTTCATTTAAGTTATACTTATAATGTATTTGAATTAATAACAAAAAGGAAGGAAAATATCAATTAAATTAATCAAATAGTCTCATCTGATATCGTTGAGATTTTTGAACACGATTATTTACACAACTTAATATTTTTCGTAAGATTTGTTTTGCAATAACCATCGGCTGTTTCTCTTTTGGAATTATATTTGTTAATGTTGATTGTGTATATGAAGGGTACCAAGAATGAGGATAACCTATTCCATCTGATGGACAGAAATCCATTAAAAATAATGGTATAATTTGTGATACATGAGATAAAACTAAAATATGTCCACCAACATATTCAACTTGTCCCATTCTATCACAGTTTGGTATTGTAGCACAAACTAAAAGTGTATTTGCAGTTGTAGTATAATATAGAGAATAAGATGCAGTTCGACTACAATAAATTCCTTGACCATATACTTGACCATTTACTGATCGAATAACTGGTGCATTTTTAATGGTTGGATGTGCTTGATTTGGAACTAAAAATCCAAAACGAAGAATACTTTCTATGTTTTTTAATGATGTTCCATGATAAACTAAGTGTGGTACTACACTGCTATTATTCTTCAATCTTTTTACGAACTCAATTTGAACAGATTCATGAACTTCTGCTGGTCGAATATTAATAATATTTACACTGGAACGCTTATTCAAAGATGATTTAATATTTTTATGGTGTTTTTGATAGAACTCTTCGCGGAAATGGGAGAAAATGATCAAATCATTCTCGATTGATTTTTTGGATGATTTTGATCGTTTGGTGGATTCAGTATCTGTTGATTTCGTTAAGTATTCTTCATCACACTCGAATGTTTTTGATATTGATGAAAAATGTTGGTAGCCAAATGATTTTAGTTTAATCTTAGGTTTTTGTTCATATCGCTTACAAGTAATTTTCAATAATACAGCATGAGCTTGGAGTTTTCTCGTTGATATAGGATATGATAATTGATTTCGTTTTTGTTTCCAATATCTATCTCGTTTAATAGATTGACGCATTTCAAATAAATCAATTTGATAATCAATATAAGAATAATCTTGACTTGAACCATAATCAAACCAACTATCATCATCATTATCTGACATCATATTCAATCGTTTGAATCGAAATTAAGATTGCTAAAGAAGGCAAACAAAACGAATGTCTATATATATGTTTTGAGAAGAGTAATGCAAGAACAGATGAAATTGTGAAATATGAGTGTGTATGTTGGACTTATGAGTCATACATGCGTTATAATGTCTATATGAGAAGTGATCTTATTGCAGAAAAACGAGCGAAGGTGTGAAGTTAAGAAATAAAATGAAGCAATTACTGGTAAGATTAACAGTGATGACCGTACGATAAAACACGTAAGATGAATATGCAAGGGAGAAAAAGCAGATTTTGACGCCCAAAATCTGTTGAAATCTCTTACAATCTCTTGAAATCGGTTAAAATCTTAAAACTGCGCATTTAGAGTACCCACAACTCCTCATGGCCTATCCTATGGAGGTACTCATACGGCCCCCATCGTCTATTCTATGGAGTATCCATAACTTTACATCACCTATCTTATGCAGGTATCCAAACGTTCTTATGGCATATTATAAGGTGATATCCTTAGGTGCCCATCTCCTACTATATGAAGGTACCTTTGGGTCTCATCTCCTGTTACATAAAGATATCGTTGGGTCTTCGAGTCTTACTATCTGAAGGTACCCTTCGGTCTTCATATCCTATTATGTGAAGGTACCCTCAGACCCTCATCTCCTACTACATAAAGGTACCCTTGACTCTTCAGGCACTGTTATATCGAGGAACCCTTAGGTCCTCATCTCCTGTTATATACAGGTACCTTTGGTCCTCTAGCGCTATTATGTGGAAAAATCTTTGAATTCTCATATCCTATTATATTCAGAGACTCTTAGTTTCTCAAGTACTATTGTAGAAGGCTACCCATCGGTCAGCACCGGGATGCAACAATGCTAATATTACCAATAGTATTGATGACACTGATAATGTATAAAGAAAAAACGAAGTTGAGTATTTTGAAAAACTCATCAAAGATTCGAATTCGGGGACCCCGCCAAACATTGATTCAACTTTATGAAGAAAACCTTATTTTCGGAAAAAAATCTTTCCTTGACGAAAAATCAAGAACATAAAATTAATCTTTCCATATTTTATGTTTTTTGATTTGTTTCGTCAAGGAAGGGCTTTTTTTCGAAAACAGTGATTGGATATGAAGTTTGAACAACGGCTTCCTGGATTGAAGAATTCGAATCTACCATTAGCTCTTCGAAATTTTCACCTTTAGTGTTCCTTTGCGGACTACCAATATCACTAATACCAAATAGTATTGGTATTTGAAGTATTAGGAATGTTATATTCCTCTGCTGACTTAAGTGTACCATCATATAATAGAAGATGAAAACCCAAGGGTGCTTCATATAGTAGAAAATGACTACTGAATGGAGCTGCAAACAGGCCGCTTTTTTGGCCTGACTTGGGGAGAATGTGTCAACTCGTTACAGTTTTTCTTGTCTGGCTTTCGTAACGAATTGACAGTACAAAAACCCGTGATAGAGCTTTTGTAACGAAAAGCACGTAATTTCTGCAAAACTAAGTTCAGCTATTACCCTCATTCTCATTACAAAATCCCTGTCGCACCGTTGCATTACTTATAGTATAACTTATAACTTCTATGAAGATTTAATAGATTCACCCTACTTTGGTCGAAAAGCAAAAAAAACAGAAAAATAAAAATATTGAAAATAAAAACATCGAAAACGAAAATAGTACAAGTGTCGGAAGGTAGAAATGTTGAGAATGAAAGTTAATTGAAAGAGAAATCTCCCACACCCTCACCCTCAGTTGTATGCCCCACTCCCCACTCTCATTTTATGCTTTCGATTTTTTTATTTTCGACCAAAGTAGGGTTAACCCTCATAATTTCCTAAATTTAAGTAAATCCATATTTTTATTTATTAATTGAACAAAATTGCAGCATAAAATATGGCTATATTTTTCCTTTTCTCTATTTAGAGAAACTATTGTTCAAAACATGAGCAAACAATAATTTACATTAATTAAATACAAGATTAATTATTTATTAATGTATTCACAAAAATATTAAATATAAAAACTAATTATCTATTAAATAAATGTATTTAAAAAAATTGTTAAAATTTTATGGTTTTTGATCATGCTGTGCTAAAGATCTAGGTAATGGTAGTGGACATGGACAAGGTTATATTAAATTTATCACCAACATTAAAATAAGTAAAATAATTAAATAAATTGTGGTGAAAATGATCGATTTATATTGATATTAAAGGTGGTTATGCTACAAATCCATTTAATTTATATTTATTTTAATTTATTTACATTTGTTTAATTAATATCAATTAAACAATTATCAGTATCAACTGGCTGATGATGGGCATATCAATATGGTCCGAAAATTCACAACAAAAAGAAGAAAACAAAGATAAATAAAAATTATTTTATTAAAAAAAAAAAATATAAAAATAAAGAATACAATTCTTTTAAATAATGAATAAATCAATAGTTGATTTATTTATATATCAATTGCTGCTCATAAATTCCTAATCTTAAGTAAAATCTATATTAAATATATTTGAATAATTAAATAATAATATTCTTCTTCATATATTTATTATTGATGTTGATCAAATTGCTCGTGGTCATGGAGTTGTATCATGTCCTATATCGAAAAGTATTTAACGTGCTAGGTGCATATACAGAAGCAACAAATCTTTACGCATTAAAATGTTTTAAATATGATAAATGATGGATTTTATATGGGGTTTTATTCAGTTTTTAAATGTTCTCGATGATGGTATAACAATTTGAAAATTACCATCAAATGTATGGTTTACATTAAATGTGAACATTTTCTGAACACGCTTTAAAAAGATTTGAAGGTAAATTATTTCGTAAATTCTTTTTAAACAAAATAAATGCATATTTACAAAAGTAAAAGCTTTTGTACAAGTAATAAAAAAAGGAAAAATTTTGCTGCTAGATTAACACTGATGATAATTTGAACAGTATTGTATACAATTCATTCTAAAGATTTCATAAAATTAAACAAGTAAACTATTTTTCTTCATTTTTCTCGGTCGTTTTCCTTTTATTTAAGTATAGGCTACTTCTTTCTTTGTTATCTATTATATTCTATTCTATTTGTATTCTATTCGAGAATATTCATACTTGAACATAGATAATAATCTCTCTCTTTCTCTTTTCCTTTTAGTAATGAATGATGGTCATTCAATCACTTCATTGTTTACCAGCAACATGAATAAAGCAAAATTTGATGAATATGTAATTCTTTACCTAAACAAAAATGTAAAAATATTAACATGTTTTAAATTCATTTTTTTATTTTTTTTATTTTTAGCTTTTGAAAAAAAAAAGTTGATCAAGGATTTGAAAGGAAAGATTTCATTAGCTTTAAAATCTAATGAAGATGTTTCAAATTCTAAAATGCAACAGTATGATTTAATTACTACGAGAAGTGAATTATTTAAATTAAAAGGTAACAATATTTTTCTTATAATGACTCAAAATAAAATTCCATTTTAGGTGTTATACTTGATGAAATGCAAAAAAATAAAGAAAATTATTGAGCATCTGATTTGTTAATTTCAAATAAATATATCACCAATATACCAACATTAGATTTTTCGTTATATACAATTAATGATGATTTTATTAAACAGTTGATCATCGAAATAAATAAGAAATTAGAAAAAAGTGTACGTGGTGTATCTGGTGTTGATGCTGGTGGAGTCATTTCTGATCTAGATGAAGTAATTGCTTTAAGTGAATGGTATGATAAGCCAGATGATTAAATCAATGATATTATATTTAAATAAGGACAATAATAATATTTAATAAAAATTTTATTATATTTTTTTATAACTACCCAGGATGAAGCAGAGCCATCGGATTCTGCCAGATCGTTTTAAAACCGGCAGCATTCTATCGGAAGTCAATAGGAATCCAGTGGACCGAATTCCGATAAAAAATCCGAGTGGATACGACTAAGTTCTGACTGGATTCCGTCGGTTTTTGTCGAGCTCCGACAAAATCCGATTAAATCCGTATCGGAATCCGGGCCACTGGATTTTTCGACCTGGGTAGTAAAGTAATAAAGTTAATATAAATATAAAGGAAAACTTATACACTTAAAAGAAAATAAAAAATAGGCCATTTTTATTTTCCTTTATTCTCTTCGTCATAAGTTATGTATTTTCCTCTCTTTTACTAAATATACGTCCGTTTTGTTTATTTCAACATTATCTATTTTATAGGAGGAATACAAATTTAGACAAACAAAAGTCAGATAAATTCAAAATCAAAATGATCATCAAATAGTAGACTATATTGTATTCTAAAATTTTACCATTGATCCTAGTCCATAGTAATAATAATGAATAATCACTTCTACTATGTTGTGAAAGTTTTCTTTCAAAATAAAATACATCTGGAGGAATATCAGTAAATGAATGAAATGTAGAAAGTTGTTTTCGAGTTCTTGGTGCTTATTCATCTTTCAATCGATTAATATATTATATCCTCTCGGAAAAATATTTTTTTTAAAACCAATGAGATATTCTGAAAGCTCGTGGAGTTTTCTGTAACCCTATGTATTTACATTTTGGTTTTCGGTTACGTATCATGGAAAAAAATCGGGTACAGCACAAGCACCCTCAACCCGAGATTCTCCGACACAAAATTCTTTTTGTGCACTCAAAATTAGTTTTTTCATTTTTTCACCATCATAAAACTATATTTAAAAAAAGCAATTACATGTTCTGATAGAGCTTCAAATTCTCTATCACCCTGTATGTTTACCTATTTCCTTGCATTTACTTATTGAAAAATAATTTGAGTACAATGAAAAAATCCTGAATCGACAAGTACAAAACAATCAGCATTTTTCGTTGCTTTTGTGGTTTCTTTTTTGAATCTATTAGACCTGTGCGAAAGCTTTTTAAGAAAAGCAGCTATAGATTTTGATAGAGCATGAAATTTTCTATCATCCTGTATACTTGTTACCTTTCTTGCATTTATGTGCTGGAAAATTATTCGAGCATTACATAGACACGCTTCTTGACAAACTCTAAAACAGGTACCATCTTTACTACCTCTTTCGTTTCTGTTTCAAAAGTTCACGATGATAGAGAATTTCGCGCTCTATCAGAATCTATAATTCCTTTTTTAAAAACTCATTTTCATAGTAACAATATTTTGAGGAAAAGGCGAAAAGTCACGATTTTTGGTATTTGTCGATTCAGAATTTTTTCATTGTATTCAAATTATTTTTCAATAAATGAATGCAAGGAAATAGGTAAAAATACAGGGTGATAGAGAATTTCAAGCTCTATCAGCATATGTAATTGCCTTTTTTTTAAATATAGTTCTACGATGATAAAAAAATTAAAAAATTAATTTTAAGTACACTAAAAAAATTTTGTCTCTGGAAATTTCAAATTGAGGGTGCCTTCATTGTACTCAATCTGTTTTGGTGATACAAAAGTGCAAATTAAAACATAAATATACCAAACGATAGAAAACTCCACGGGCTTTCAGAATATGTAATCAGGTTTTAAAAAATATTTTATTATGATGACAATGTATAAGAAATACCAATTGAAACTATTTTTTTCCGGGGAGGATACGGCGAAAAAATATCAGTTTTACCTCTTATCATTCTTTAGAAAATGAAAATTTACTGAAAAGTCTTGCTCTAAAAAATATATTAAATGTAGCCTACCCCCTCATACTTTCAACTTCTATATCTCCAGTATGGCTCATCCATTTGAGCTGAAATTTTCAGATTCTTCCTAACTTTGTTAAGCCTACCTACTGGAAAAATATCAGCTAAATCGATGACATCGATTGAGCAACGTTATGCTAGAACTGGTCGTAGCTTAGATGCAATGCCTCCTAGGGACTCCCCTTCACTCCCTTACAAATCCGCGGAGAACCCTGTCATGATTCCCCGGTGAGTTTTTGTGAGGATTCTCCGGGGAGTCCGACGGTGAGAGTCGACGAGCTCTATTGAACCATGTAAAACTGTCCAACAAAAAAGTTTTACTTCGTGTAGAATTACTGACATCTTACTTTTCTACGCCAAAAAAGTATAAAACTTCGGAAAATGTCTTAAGGTCGTCATTAAAAATTTTTCATAACTCTCACTATTTAATACTAATAAACCCTATGTTTGACGAACTTTTATTCGATATAAATCTCATTATGTCTTCTATTTGAAATTATAGCACTACCCTCTATTAAAATATTATTTCCAACCCTGTACACTAGAACAGGCGTATTCATTAAAATTTGCACAAAAAATGTCTTAATTTATGAATTAAGTGAATAAAGGCGACTATAACCATTTGACCAGATAACGAGATATATGTAGGTTTATAGAGGACGACTTTCTCGATCCAACGTTATATATATTATTCAATTCTGTTGTGCACCGTGAGAGAAAACCTATATATAATACTGAGTGTGTATGTGGTACCGGGTCAAAGGTCAACGACTGCATTAATCTTCAGGAATATACGGGTAGGTGTGATTCTGGCTTTATTGGAGATCATCAAGTAATAGCCACAACAAGACTACCACGACATAACCACCCACACTTCTTCCCGCCATCCCTTAATCTTTGAGCATCGATAATTGACCTTTGACCTGGTACTACATACACACTCAATTTTACATATATAGGTTTTCTCTCACGGTGCACAATAGAATTGAACAAAATATATACCGTTGGATCGAGGAAGTCGTCCTCTATAAACCTACATATATCTCGTTATCTGGTCAAAAAATCAGCTGTAGGTTATAGTCGCCTTTGCTAATGTCCAATAGAACATACCAATTGATATTGCTCGAGAACCAAGAGGATTGTTAATACCAAGATCATCGTAAAACAGAATTATTTTTAAACTATCAGGTGCATTGAATATAGGATGTTGTTCACAAAATGATCCGGTAGATAAATCTGTCATAACCGGTGATCGACTACGACAACTTAACAATTCAAAAACCTCAGGTTTTTTGAGAAGTTCAGTAAGTGATTCTTTAAATGGAATATGTTGAGCTTTATGAACATGACGTATTTGTCTTTGTTTCTTTTTATTAAAAATGTACTAAAAGTGAAAATATATTGAATTAGAACTAGAATTAAGAGCCAATATTTTTACTTTGAAATCTACTTGTTTTAATTAAGTTCGAAAATTCAAGACGCAGAATAAATAGAAATAGGGTAAAACTTAAATGTTTTTGAACTAATTTAAGTACGATTTTCACAATGTTAACACTTAGTCAATTTAAATACATCTCTTTTCTCATGTTATTTCTATGAAAATAAATATTTTACTACTCATTTACAGACCTATATCAAATACAAAAGCTACTCCTTGTTAGTTAGTTCAACCAAATATCGTTATCATTCGATATATATTAGTCAAGGTAAAACAAAGTCTTTTTAACTTAAGTGAATTCGATGTATTATAAATCGTTTTAGAACCCATTGCAAACTAAAGCTGCAAGAGAGCTAACTATTCTCTGTTCTATAAAAATTGAATAGTTTTCAATTGAAAACTTACACGTTTTTGTGGAAAATAATTGAGTATTTAGTTTATTCAAGCTAAGTAGAATCCAGTTTATAAATTTAATAAAAAATTCAAATTTCCATTGCCGTTTTTAGTTTTAACGTAACTAAGAAGTTTTTTAGTAACAGTAATAATGTAAGAACAATAATATTTTACCACCTCAAAAAATTTAATATAATTCTTCCCTCGAAATGTGCTTTCTATGTTGTATAAATACGCTAACATGACCATTATTTAGTATTGAATACTAGTAAACTTACAGAATGACCCAATATGACTGATCTTGGTTGTACAATATTGATATGACTAGAAATAAAATTTTCTCGACTTACATTTATTTCAATTGTTTTTCTTATATTGTCAAAGTATACATCTGTCTGAATTACAAATATTACTATTAGTATGTATATCTCCGTTTCTTAGCGTTTTGTTCCATATACGGTCGTATACGACCGTTTACAAAGTCCGTAACACTTGACCTGGGAAGATATTCAACAAACGTTACCAATATTTGAAAATGATAATTGTATTTGTTCGATTAATTATTATCATCAAGCGGAAATGACTTCATGTTTAATTTATACAGCATCAAGTGTTAGTACATTAAATTGTTATTATTATATTATAAATAATTTTGCTGATGGAATTTTCAAAAATGTTAGTAAAATTTTCCTATTCAATGAAAAACCATTTGAATATGATTTTTTTATGAAAATTTCTAAATCATTCCCATTTGTAAAAACATTGTCAATTACAAACACTACACCTCAACAAAAAAAACATCAAAATCATTCCAAAATAATTTATTTGGACCTTGTAAAACTTGATTTTGAAGACGTACATGATGATTACATTGCACAACTTCTACTTGATTCAAAAATTGAATTTTGTAAAGCAATAACAATTGGAATGGAATATAATCAGCTGATAAAGGTGACCCAAAATTTTCAAAGAACAGACAAAAAAAATAAATTGTTTAAAAGCTGGATATTTAATAAATTAAATATTTTCTTATTTCTTGTTTGCTCTATATCTTGGTCATTTTAGAAGATAGAAAAAAATTTTCTTCACAAACAATGTAGAGGAAACATTTGTCTTGAACATCCCGTTTTCAGATTTTAAAAGTCTCGTGAGAAACAGACTCTACGCCGGTTTTTCTGAGAGCACCTTTAGCACTCTTGATTCGACCCAATTCAGGGTAAATCAAGAACCATATATATCTATTGGGGCGAATCTAGAATTATAGTCAATTTCAACATTGATAGTAAAATCAAAGTTTGTCATCCAATTTTACTCCGATTTCGACCAACTATTCACTAATATCTTATTCTAGTTTCATCAAATAGGACTCTAGTGAACTCGAAAACGAGATCTTCTTCTAAGACCACCAAGAAAAAAAAAAATTTTAACTGAATATCGTACAATCAAATTTTTGAATTTATCTTGGTACATTTTCAAGTCATTGTCTTTATCAAAAATGTTCAGTTCACTTAATTCTACAAGACCATACTAGTTTTGTCATTTTGTAACGAGTGAAACGATTTACTTTTGGCTAAAATTCAGTAGAAAAACCAATAATCTTTGCTGGATCCGAGAATTTTTGATAACCAATGTCGATTATTAATTCTTAATAACATTACGTGAGTATTCTTATTCAATTCTATATATGATGAGAATATCTTATTAAATCTTCATAGAAATTACAAGTTATACTATAAGTAATATGAGTTATTCAGATTCAGCGAGATTAAATGTTGACAAGATGGTCAACAAAATTGTTACATTATACTGCGTCAATGCTTGTATGTTCATTTTCACTTATGAAATTGTCTTATACTGAAACGTAGAGATTGAAAACTTACTCAGATGTAAGATAGATTTTTAAAATATGAATCGTACTCAACTATTTATTTGACTATGCTTCGAGGAGCACAGATCTTCTTCTCCAGAATATTTTCCCGTTCGAATTATACTTCAACAATAGGATGGAAAAACGTTGTTGGTGTATTTTATCGATCAAAGAGAAGCTTGAATGTAGAAGTTGTGAATACGACAAAATCGGCATCTGTTCTTGAGAAAATGATCACTGATGTTTTGATTTTATTTCTAATGAATAATGTGCCTGCTATGAGAGTATTGAACAATCTTTTGAATTTTCTTAGAAAACCAAGAGATTTTTATAATATAATATGTCCACTGTTATGATATATCACAATATTGATGGATATCTGGAAAACTAAATAATATACTTATACATTATTCACTACATTTTCAATTACCCATTTCCCCAAATAAAAAAAATTCTATATTTCTTTATTCGTTCTAGATATATACTATCTTATTCACTTTCTTCCAACAAAAACAACGCTTTTAGAGCAAGAAAAAGTCACAATTAATCTTATGTGAGTATTCCTAATATAAGTGACTTTCTACTTGTCTATATTACATCCGTTTTATAATGAATAATAATCAGAGCTAAGTGAGTAGCATTCCATCAAAATCACTCTACTACAACAATACAAATGAATCGAATGTTAATCGAAGGCTTTCAGTCGGGCTTATCACTGCAAGTCAATTGTTCATACCATCCAACGCGACAAATATGATTCTAACTAAAACACAATGCATTCGCAATGTATCACATTTGTCTTTTACATTTGTAAACATTATAAATAATCAATAAAGTAAATAAAGACAAATCTATATCTAAACATAATGCAGTTCGATCTTATAATGTCCATCAATGTAGAATTCTCTTGATACACTTTTATTTGCAGATGTAACCATCAACACTTCGGAGTGTGCTATTCGTGATTGAGTCTAATAACTTTCTATTGATATGGGACTCAATTCTATCCAGAATTAAATCTCATATTTACCTGATGAGTCTTTCAGGCAAGGATGAAACGCGTCGTAAGTAGTTTGGAATTATCCTCTATAAACTCACCCTTACCCACCAAGATCTAACGAATAAACGAGAAACGAAACTATTTAAGAAATCAACTAAAAATAATTAGATTGCTTAAACGACAATAATACTCAACCGACTTTTTCGAACATACGAATTCAATTTCTGTTCAACTTATATGAAACTTTTATCTAATCATTTGTGCTACATAAAGAATGTCGATTGCGAAAATTTAAAACAGTTGAACATATAGCTTTTCGTGGACACGTGTAATGACCGTAGATAATTTCATTTTGGATTATAATTCAGCTCGACAAATCACTAGAAGAATACTGTCTCTCTTGAAAAACGATCTGCTCATCAGATGCTTTGATTGCTGGAACGTTCGACCGGTTATCGGAAGATGTAAGTTCAAGTCCTGTTCTGATTTTGTGAATTATCTTAGCAAGTTGTTCGTACTTGTTCAGACATTTCTATATGAATACATTTGTTTATATTCAAATGTGCTTCCTCAATAAATGATACAATTGCTTTTAGTTGAACTTTTCTATAATATTTAACATATCCCCTCCTCCGCTCTATTCCCACAAGATTTGAACGATTCCTTCTATATTTCGATACATAAGTGAATTGATTCGAGCGATTTTTCGAAATTATTTTAGAACTTTCATAGCCATCTGATGAGTTCCTTGAGTATGTGCAAGACTGATCTTAACAGCTTGTCTCAAGATAGTAGATGAATAAATGTTGAAACTCTCTATCGATATGCTTTAAAAGTTTTTCAGTACAAAATAACATGCGAAAGATTTGGCAGCATAGTGTCACACATAGAACAATGTTTAGCTCTTAAAATACATTCATAATATGCGACATTAATTGGTTTCAATCCGTCCCATGACCAAGATTGAATAATTTTCTTTGATTTATTACTATTATCAATCCATCTTGTTGCTGGCATATGTGTTATTAAATAATGACCTAATGGTGTAAATTCATTAAACGCCTTTAATGACCTGAATACTTCTACCAATGGTTTACCATGAATTTTTTCAATGAAATGTATTGCTTTAGGATATAAATCTCGAGGATAAACTGTTGGAAAACCAGTCATTGTTTCATAAAGAACTGGCTCTTTAAATAATTGCTCTGCACCTCTTTTCCATTCCTGATAATGTCTCGACAACATACTAAATTTTACACGGTTAATATACACACGATTCTTTTCATCATGCAAATATATTCGAGTAATCGGTTCTTTAAACATTGTATCCGAATCGATGTGAATAAAAAAATCAGCATCACTATGTGTATAAGCATAATATTTTGCGTACATTTGCGTATAGTAACTTCCATTATTCAGACCACCTCTAATGAAAACATCATCCATAGGTTTTAGTTTGATAGGTAAAGGAAAATAAGATAAATACGAATAGAAAAATGCTGTTTCAGCAGCAGAGAATGTTATAATAATATCACGATAGATTGTGCGTGGTACAAATCTCTGAATAGAACGTAAAAGATAAACAAGCCAATGACCATCACCTTGCCAAGTGCGAATAAAAAAGTCTAGTATTGGAGGATCATGTGGTAACCAGTCCATAGATTTATTAGATATAATAACATTAGTTATATTTGAATGATGTGTTTTAACTTTTGGAAGTATAAATGATACTGTTTTCGGTTGGTAATTCCAAACGGTAAGAGCTTCCACGATAAAGCCGACAAAAACTAATCCCAGACAGAAAGATATCAAACGTATCAAAGACTGATGCAGTCTACGACGTTTTCGTGTTAATAAAGTCATCATATTGAATATCTAGAATGAATGAAAGAAAGAAAAACAATGATAAATTTAATCATTTTAAATGAAAAATCAATCTTCAGTGAATATAAATTGATATTTGCATTTATTCATCAAACTTTGCATTATTACAAGTAACGCTCCTCTCTATGACCCACTAAATTTTCGACTGAAATCGATCTAATGAAAGGTAGCATTTTAAACTCTAATTAAAGTCCAGATTTTACAATCGATAAGGACTACCTTAGATCTTCAAGCTTTTTAGTATCTAAGTACCTATTTGAAAATACTCGTCGCTGCGTCCGCTTTTCTATTAACCGAAAAACTGGCTAATCAGATGGCAGAAAATTGGAACTCGCTTATTCCATTGATAACTGTGAGAGATTCTATGAGGACTTTTGTAGAGCACCCTTGATAACCTCAAATTGGCCCGAATATTCCTATGGGCCGTCCTTCTTTTCATGAAGAAAAAGTGCCTCGAAGTCAGATTGATCGAAAGTACCATATTAAGAACACCCTTATTGTATAGCACTTGAGGATCTTTAGGTATATGAACAACTCACTTTAACTTTGAAAAATGAACGTCAAACTTTGAAAGAGCAATACTTTAACTTTAACAAAGTATTTTCAAAGTTTAAATGGCATCCCTAATTGAGAAGTTCCAGTGTCAGTGCTTTTTTGACCCTGCTATAAACCCACGAGGAAACCAAAAAACACTATTTCTTTTCATATGGCTCTCTCTACAGTCGAAGGAATCTTACAATAGTGGCAATATTGGCGGCCCAACAAACGGTTTCTATAACTGCCCTATCCCTTCCTCTGTTTTTCCACTATTGTATTCGTAAAACATCCTTTCGTTCGAGGCGAATTATAGCATATCTATGAGAACTTTAAATTGGTTCGAACAATCCTATGGTCCATTCGTATCTTCATGGAAGAAAAACGCCTTGAAACCTGATTGGCTGAAACTCTTTCGTAACAACCAATTAAATTGCAGGACTTGTTAACTCTCTTATTCCAGCTTGCAGCATGGTGTTGTTTGAGTCAGTTTGGGGTTATAAAAGTGCTCTACAAAAGTTATCATAGGATCTCTCAAGATTATCCGTGAAATAAGCGAATCCCAAGTCCCTGTGATCTGATTGGATGTTACAAAAAAGTTCCAGCCAATCAAATTGCGAGAAGATTTTTCTCCATCAAGATAAGATTGAGCCATAGGATTGTTTGGGCCAATTGGGGATTATCAATGGTGCTCTACAAAAGTCATCATAGGATCTCTCATGGTTATCTACTTGAGGATCCAAGACTACTCCTATACAGTAGCAGTTGAGAACTCAAGGGCATTCCTATAGTATAGCACTTGAGAATCGAAGAGTACCCCCCTTATGGTAGTACTTGAGGACCTTTTGATCGCTGCAGACTGTGGCGGAAGACTTCACAAAGTTTTCGGAACTTTTAGTGCTAAATGTTCTTTTGACCTTGATATAAACATTCAAACAGACAGGCAAACTATATTTTTTATATGACCCTCATTATAGCCGAGAGAACAAAGATGAGAGAAAGAAAATAGAAGCAAACATAACCATCTTATCTTTACTCAGTCTCAGTAACATAAATATGGTTTACAACTTGCTGAAAGATTTTTTGTGTACTCCAAAAGTGAATGCACTCTAGAATCGGTCAGTGTGTTCGACCGGCCGGTCGTCTGTTTACACAATAACTCTTCACAATTACATTCGATTGAGCTGAAGTTTTGTATAGAATTGTCCAGATCATCCCTGATGAGGTACAGAGATTTTTTCAAATAAAAGTTTTCTCAAAATTATTCACAACATGTACAAATCAACCCAGTTTTTCACGCTGATTCCAAATATGATATTAGTTTGCAGCCAAATCGTAGTTT
This sequence comes from Macrotrachela quadricornifera, assembly GCA_022393335.1. Lineage (NCBI taxonomy): Eukaryota > Metazoa > Rotifera > Eurotatoria > Philodinida > Philodinidae > Macrotrachela > Macrotrachela quadricornifera. The sequence goes on along the minus strand of JAJEKB010021235.1, from coordinate 415,744 downwards.
TCCAAATGAAAATTGTCTAAGCAGGGCCTCAAAATGCATAAAACCTATATCCTGAAGCTAGTGCGCTTCAAAATGTCTCAGGTGACTAGTGGTTTTGTCGCTACTAAAAACAGTTATTAAATAAAAAAAACCGAATTTGATAGCTATTAATATTGGTGAATTATTATGAAAATACTGATACCTCTGTGTATCATACATCCATCGTAGATCCATGAGGTTACCTATGACCGAAATCTCGCTAGATACAAGCCCAAACCCATTCTGAAATAACTTCTCCTACTTAGTTTTCTAAGCTGAACACGAATCTAAACTTGATTTCTATGATTTCTAAAGATATAATATTACTCTGGGAGTAAAGTCAATGATCACTAGATCGGGTCGCCCACAGTATCGTCCATGCTAACTTGCCTCCTCAGGTTTTTTTTTATTCTTATAATTCAGTGACAAAAGATGGGTCTTGATGAGATCTATGACTTCTAGAAAAATAAGCCTAAGATCTCGTGCATCACGTGAGAAAAATCCACAATATCATCTTCCGAAGTGTAATATTTCTTCGAATTTCCCCAGTTTTAAACTTCTAGCACTCGTTTTACCTCATAACTTCCTCACTTGAGTAGAATGAATATGTAGAGTAAACTGTTTTCTGTCCAATTGAGATGGTCCAAAGCTCAAATGGCCAGTCCGTTGGCGAAGTAAGGTCAAAATGTTGAACATAGACTCAAGATAGCTAGTTTTTAGACAATATGATCAAAATCAATTTGTCGTCAATTCTTTTTAAAGAATAGTCCCAAAGTTTCAAACTCCGCGTAGTAAATCAAAAATACGTATATCAAACTCATATGAAAGTATTGATCAAATTATGTCATTTTATAGAAATAGAGAAGACCTATCATCTGGAATAAACAATTTGAAATAGATAGATTTATTATAAAGTCATGACTATTTTACCAGTTTGGAGTGAGATGTTTTACTTTTGCGTTTTTTGCAAAAACACAAATATTCTTGAAACATCTGAGTAATCAAAATCGATTGAGATATAGAGTTCGACAAGCTCTACCAAAATATGCATCCTCAAAAAACTTTCATCCTCTTTTGAATATAAAGTAATCGAAATCTGATGAATCATATGTTATAGGATGTATGTGACATTTAATAAGTTTCATAGATCGACTGTTCCATCTATCATTTTATGTGTTGAGATGCTCTGTCACGTAGTTTAGATGAAAATGCCCTTTGCGTGCTTCAAGAACGGACTAAATAATCGATTGACCAAAGATATTGGAGGCTAAGCATGCTTTCTTTAATACACAATATATAAGATTTTTACTAGTCTTTCTACTTGTCTTCAAGTTTTGTGTCAGAAATATGATCAGCAAAATTGTTGATATTCATATTCTTGTAGAGCTTGACGAACTCTATTTAACCGTACCAAATATTTCAGAAAAAGTATTCTAGCTAACAATGGAAGGCCGCCAACTGATAGTTAAGGATATTGATCATATTAT
>JAJEKB010021235.1:297518-413839 GCA_022393335.1 Macrotrachela quadricornifera | reverse complement strand
ATAATATGATCAATATCCTTAACTATCAGTTGGCGGCCTTCCATTGTAAGGGGGAAAAGAGGATTTCGTGCATTGAGGATAGAGGGGCGATACATACGATATAGTGGTGATACAGCGATGATGTATGCAATATGGACGATACAATTACAATCCAAAGAATATATTAGAATTAAGAACACCAAATTTTATTGAATAATGAAAATATAAAATCTATTTGATAGAACCATGAGCTTCATCAATAATTTTGAAATTAGTATAAATGTATGAAAAGATCCCTTGTGTTTGATCTTTCAGAAATGGTATCTATCTATCTATATATATATATTGTTCAGTGTGTGTATTTGTCTGTACTGGGACAAAGATCTAAGGTCAAATAAGGCTATAAGGGAAGGTGCCAAGGGCTGTTAGATGGAGGCACCCATAAGTCCTCAAGAGGTATTATATGAAGATATCCATAGGTCTACAAGGGCTATCATATAGAGATAACCTTAGGTCCTTATGGGCTACTATGCAGAGATACCTTTAGGTACTTAGGAGCAGCGTTTGGAATAGTAAGTGTACTAAGCAGAATCAAAATGTACGAAACATGTGCTATGTCCAATTTTCACGTTGTTTTACATGTTACTGGAAAAAACAGCATGTACGCAATACACTTTGCTTTTTGATTGAAAAATCTTTTTCTATTTGTATCAAGATTGATGTCAACGAATCATAAAATATACAACAAACAACCTCTATTCAACGATTTTATTAGGTCCAAAAACGAACACTCCTTTGTTTTCTAAATTTCATACATGGTTCTCGATGTGGGAGGATGAGTGAGCTAGTTCCTCTACTTTTCGGATCTGTACTATACTTAATGAGACTAGCTGAAGTCTGAGTTCGGCATAAATTTAGATTCCCAAGAAAAAGAATTTAGCTCAATCTCTGCAATGGAAAAAATGTTATACTGTTTCCGTTTAAAATTACTCTTTACCAATTACTCCCCTCCTCTCCATATCATTTTTCAATTGCGACTGTGAAAAATTTTGAATACTATATGTGAAAAAAATTAGTTCCTTCCACTTCTGAAAACGAACCATGTTATCTATTATAATTTGTGATTATCCATTTTACATGAATATTAAATATTATCAATGAATAACCTTCTAGACATAGCAAAGCATATAATTGATTCATGATGAAGACATACTCACTTCCTTTCACTCTTTCTTTTTAATAATCGTTGAATGAGTGAAATATACTTTCAGGTGAACCGATGCAGAGTGTCGTCTACTAACGTAAGCGTTAGTGTTCTCTGCTGTCGATAGGAAGTAAAAATAATTCAGACTGTGCATATAATTTTTTATTATAAATGTACATCAATATGACGCTTTTAATATAAATTAATTGGAAAAAACTTGCTTAATTGACAAGCCGTGACCATGTATAGACTAAACTTACAAATAAATAACAAGAAATTAACGATAAAAATAAGTTTCTGTACACATCTTGTTATGTTGTTATGCTGTCGTCATACTCGTAAGAGAGCATATTTTGCAAAATAAGTAAAGTATTTGATATTATTATCAAAATCTGCGTAACCAACAAAGACCAATTTCCACATTGTTTGCTTAATACAAGTCTTTCTAGTACTATACATTGATAATAATTATCGAGAGCCTTGATTATGTGACAAGCCTTAATTTGTACACTTTGAAACATTTCGCTTGTGAAAGTTAGATATACATGTACATTTTGTTGCAAAATTCCATTCGGACTTCTGCTCAAGAACTATTAGATGGAGGTATCTATAGGTCTTCATAGCCTATATTAAATGGATTATATGGTGATAGTCATAGGATCTCAAAGGCCGTCCTATTGGATGCGCATAGATCCTGAAGGGTGAAAGGCAATAAGAGATAAGGCCACAAGAGTTTTAAGGGATATAAAGCTTTAAGATTGAAGGCTATATAGACTATAAAAATATGTGTGGTATAAGAGTATCAGGCCGTAGTAGGGATGTGCAGTTTCAGTATACTGACCACCGATAAGGTCACGGGTGGTGTTCACCGATACAGTGATTACACTGCACTGAGTGTACTGACACTGATGGTCACCGTCCGCACTTACATATACTGGAACACTGCCGCACTGATACTAATTTCTATTGACCAGAATTTATATGAAGAATACAACAAGGGAGAAAAAACTGATTGCAATCAAAGTAATCATTGGCAATCGATGATAGATATAAGATATTCTAAGATTAAGAGACAGTTTTCCCGTGTCAATCCAATGTTATCAAGAGTCCTCTTTAAATTCGCCTTGAAAAACTTAATAGTTTGCCTCTACAATAGTCAAGAACGAGAGAGAAGAGATGAGAACAGGTGTACACCAGTGCCAGTCAACTGGGTGTTCAGTCCGACTGGGTATACGTTTATTAATCTATAATTATCAAATCATAGATTCTTTAGCATTTCCCAAGGTCCTCGAAGTCTGTACTATGGGGGTAACCAAAGGTTCCCCAGAACTATACTGTGAGGCTCTCATAACTCTACAAAGCCTATTATATAAAATCATCCACAGATCATTAAGACCTCGCATAAATTAATATGTACTAATGCCAGCTAACTGCATAATAGTCGAACTAGGTACCCAGAGCGACTGGATATATATGTGATAGATCCATGATTTATTGAGTATTTAAGTATTTTTCTTTGTGCTAGCATATTACAACTATCTGGTTCAGGTAGCCTTAATATATCGATGAAAGAGAAGGGGAAAGATAAAAAAGTTATCAGCTTTTTGGGTCATAGTTTTGTCCACTATTGTAAGGGCGAAATATAATATCATCCGTATCGATTGTAGGCTTTCAAGGATGCTCTATAATTCGCTCTAAATAACATGATGTTTACTCCGTACAATAGTAGAGCATCAGAGAGGCAAGAAATGCGGGGAGAGGGAGAGGGTAACGGTTTTTTGGGTCATGTCTTTCTTGACTATGGCAAGGGTGGAGAATAATATTGTTCGCGTTGATCATAGGTTTTCAAGTGCGCTCTACAATTCACTCCGAGCAACACTATCCATCATCCTTGCAATAGTGAGGTAAAAAATATCCTTCCATCCTCCCAAATTTCTTGCCTTTATGATTCTCTACTGTCTTGAGGGGTAACACCATCATGTTGTTCCGGGCGAAATTATAGACTACCTTTGAAAACCTAGATTCAACGCAAATACCATTATCTTTCACCCTTGCAATAGCGAAGAAAAACGCGACCTAAAAAATCCACTCCCCACTCCATTGGTACACCAAAGCCAAAATCATATCAAAACCAAAATCATCGAAGCTAAACCTTTTGGCTTTGGTGCATGTCTATTCCGTATAACACTATGGACGTATGTTCTCCGTTTCGAAAATCAATCTTAAATTTAGAGTATTATAATTCACTTTATTTTACGTGGTAATGTCTGTGTACTTTCTTTACTGTGTAAGTGAAGCTAAGATACCATCCTTAGCTTCAAGACAGAAAGCTTATGTTAATCAAAAAGTACTCGGATCGATGATTTTTCGATATAAAGGGATCTGGATAATCACTAGCAATCTTTGGCAATCATTGGTAATCAAAGCAATCAAAATTTCAGCTTTTTTTCCCTTAAAAAGATGAGTATTTGATAGCAACATTGCAGACTAAAATACTCTAATTCTGTCTCAAGGTCACAATTTTCATGTGACGAAAACACAAGAAAATCGACTATGAATCGCCCAAATCGTGGCAATTTCGACGAAAGGAAATTCGATGTGATGTAGTTTTTTTGAAATTGACATTATCATTCAAAACTATAGATTGCTTAAATAAATACATTTTTTGGAAATAACATATATGCTCATTTCACTACTTTCATTGATGATCACAATTAAAACTACGAGTAGTGTATACTTTGACAGAGTCACTGCTATCAGTACAACCAGTGATTGTCAGTGCCAGTAGAGGCACTGTGTCAATGAACACCAGATCAGTGCACTCAGTACGGTGATTTCACTGTTGGTTTTTCAGTATTTTTATTGAAATCGCACATCCCTAGTTGTATTTAGAGAAAATAATCCAGAACTAAAGACTTTTAATAAGAAGGATGTATTTTTTTATCTGGAAAAGTGTTCTCTAAAACATACTGACATTTTGAACGAAAAATAATCGGAAAAAAGCTTTTTCCAAAAAGTGGGCAGGGCTCTGTAGATTCACCCATTAGAAAAACTGTGTACTGGCTATCAACCAATTGAATTTTTTATACTCAATGTTTTCTGAATTCTCTGCCTCTTTTCGTCTCTCAGCACTTTATTCAGCAAATAGTATTCATAGATATTATTTACTAAAGCTGTCCCACAATGCTCTCTCTTGCCCATTCTGGCTTCCCTTATCTCTTCAATTTCCACTATAAATGTTGCTGATTATTAACAATCAAGCAGTGCGAAATCAAAAACACCAAACGCAATATAAGTTATAAATTTACGCTCTGTGATTCATTCATGCAATTATGATAAGCAAACACATCGTACTTTTATTTTCATTATTTGATTGATTTTATATGTTAAAGCATTGCAAGGACTAATATTTTGTCTTCGCAATATAGAATAATTAATCTGCATCAATGGCTGAATAATCACGTAAATATGAATTTGTCGTTCTAGTGCTGCTTCAGAAAAAGAAAAACGCCAAAACGAAACTTGCGTACGATTATATGCGCAATTTAATTTTGTTTCTCGTTACTATTTTTGTATATGTATGCATATATATATATATGTATTGAGTGATATTCAAACAGCAGAATAATACCAATAATACTGAAGCCAAACTTTGAAAAATATTTACTTCTCATCGTATTTCGATACTATTGATCTTATTGTGAGTTATTATTCCTTTATCGATGCTTGAATTATAGAAATATCTCTCACAAGTTTGAAGTATAGAATTTTGATCTGAAAATAATTTTTAATCATTAAAATTTGTTACAGCCTGTCCACCAGTAATTCTCTCACTACTTTTTGACTTACAGATTGTCGCAATTCATTAAAGCAATATGATAAATAACTAAAATTCATACCTCAGTAAGATATATGAATGCTGTAGTTCTACTAGAATTTTCATTTCATTTGCTCGAATTGTGTCGTTTGTAGAGTAATTGAAAGGTGTGGTAATGTATTAATTCAAAAGGATCCTTTCATAAGACTGACCATAACAACGCTCAAATTCCTGGCAAGCTGTTCACTCTAAAGAAAATATTTGTATTTGTGTATTAAGCCAACACATTAGACATTTATTATTAAATCATTACGATAACGTAATCATCAAGTTTTTTTCAGCTCTGTAAAAAGACACATTCTTTTATAGCTTTAACAACAAAACTAGCTGATCCAGTCATATCAAATAGTAGTTCAACTTTTGATAGTACTACTATTATTTCCATCCTTTTAAATAACCACTTACTGCTCGAGATATGATTATAGACAAGAAGATTCTTTTTTCATCATTTTTGCACAAAAACTGCTTGATTTTGGCTGGTAACATCCATGTATTCGCGTTCCTTTTCAAAACCAATAGACTTTATTGATAAGGAATATATGAAAACTTACGAGAAATTTTTGAATGAATAAATTCGATTATTGCTATGTTCAAGAAATCTTCTGCTTGACTTTGCAAAATCAGAGCCTATTTTAGCTAGACAAGTTAATTCGCGTTTCTGCGAGGCACAGTTAGACGTAGTGAAGCTAGTTTTGACCCGCATGACAATAATGATGATTTTACTTTCATTTCAAGTTACATGTAATGTAATTAATATTGTAATAAGAATGATGATGAAGATATCTCATTATTCTAGAAATTATTTTAGCAGCAAATAAGTATAACTCAAGATATTTATATACCGAATGAATGGCAATTCAGGGCTCTATCAGCATATGAGATAATAATACTAACCAAAACTATTTTTCCAAGCGTATACATAAATAATCTTCAAAAAGATGAGTGGTACAAAGAAATTTTCGATTTTAACCAGAGATGCTTGAAGATCATCAAGATTGGGAAACAGACTATTGGACGGGTCTTTCACTGCTACAAATGCTTGTGATCAAAAACACGACAATTTATCAAATTCCTGAAGTGAGAATGAGCGTTTCCGATTCTCTCGTTCAGGACACTCATAGATCTGACTATTGATACCACATGAGCATCATCGTTTAGTTTGTTTTTTTGAGAGTATATTAATATTTATTCATAGGCACGTCAAAAACATGTTGCTTTTCTATATTGTCCTGATTTGTCTCAGTCAATCATTGTTGGCCGTGGAGTTATTTATCTATAAAAGTTTTACTCAAGTTCGACAGTCTCATAATGGAATCGGTGTATATAAGCAAAAGTTTACAAATACTGAATACGGAAACATAATTGATGGATCGATCAGTTGGGAAGGTACATCGTTTATTCGACAAGAACTCTACAATACGAATGAATCCCTCCAAAATGCTGAAGTAACCGTACGACGATCCACAGTATGTCAATGTGAAACAATTCAAGCGAAAATTATCGATCCCAATTCAATGTTACTCCAAAATTTAGACACAGGAGTATATTTTTATGCTGATAAACAATCGATTGAATATACATCAACACGACCAAACAACCATGAAATAATATTAATGCTTCTATTCAAAAGTAATACGACAGAATATAATGGGATATTGTCCTATTTAATGAACGGAATAACTTGGAAACCTACTTATGAACTCTTTTTAACAAACAACAATGGTAGATAGATTCATTTTGTTTTATTAAAATTTTCTGCTATAGAATAATTCATTATATTCTAGATTCGAATCTTCGTGCTTATGCAACTATCAAGAATGGTCAACAACAAGAATATAATGTAGAAAATACACGTCTCCTAGGTGGTGATGTACAATTAGCTACTAGTTATTCGAATGGAAATTATTACTCAAATGCTCTTACAGACAATACAGGCTCAAATCAATTTCAAAGTACTGGTGAACAAAAAGGTCTGTATTCCTACGTATTGAACGATACATATACGCTTCGTCCATCAAGTTCTATTTGCTTACCCTTTATTGATATTGTTGCCCAATATCGATTCTATTACAGAGCATTGATAAGTATTAGTACAGGAATGTATCAAGGCGTCTTTCAAAGAAATTATGATCTGACACCTGATCGTTTTATGCCAGCTGGAATTATTTCTATTCATGATAACCAAGTACTTGTTGGTCAATCGACTTTACCTGATATTCCAGAAAATTACACACAATCAATTAGTGTTGGTGGAGATAATGATGTTCGCTATATGATAAAAAGCAATTTGACATCGAGAAGTGATATTACAACACCTATATCATCCGAAACATATGAGCTCGATGTTCAAATTATGAATTTCAAGGACAAAAGTATCGACACTCAACTTGTTTTTCAAAGAGGTATTGAAATCATTCTTCGTGGTACATCTTGCATGTCTGTAGCCATTAACGGGAATCAACTCCACTTACCAGTTCAGCTTGAAGGGGGTGAAAATTACCAGTGTAAATTTAATATTACAGTGAGACTGATACAAGTGGCACAATGAAAAATGTTAAAGCATTAAGGCAGAGACTAAATGAAGTTGTAAACTTTATGATACTTATTTTTTTCTTTTACTAAATAAAAAATTTAAATAATAACGCTCGTCGTTTTGACTCTCGACTGAATAGTTAAAGACTATTTATATGCTATTTTACCTTGCTGAAACAGTTGGTAGAGACATCGAATGATCCAAAATAAATATCACTCTTAACATGTAGCTAGAATTTTTGGTTTTAATCACTTCTTATTTTTTTTTGCACATAATTTTAATAGAGGCATCAATGTGTTTGTGATTCAAATTACTTTATTTAAACCATATTGAAAACTGCGCATACTCTACTTGTTTAGTTTTATTGGATTCGAAAAACAGAAAACAAGTAAAGAAAATATTGGTGAAATATTAAGAATGACATTTATTATGAATCCTTTGATATTATGATTTATAAAATAAAGAATTTTAAAAAGTAGCGTCGTAAAATTTTCTCTTACGCATCATGGTAGATAAAAAGTGTCTTTAATCTTTTTTGTTAAGGCAATTTTATTGACAGAATGCAAAAATTTTAATATATTGATGAAAGCTCAAAATACAACATACACGCATAGTGAAAACGGTAGTTTCCGTAACGATCCATAGAACTTCATAGGATTGTGTAGTTATATATTGTTAGACTAGAATGATATCTAAGCAAGTCAAATTCTATGAATAGTTTCATAGAAAATTTTGAAATTTCTTACTATCATACACATTAAACAACATCGAAGATACCATTGAGTATGTGACTAGAGTATAAATGATTGACTTTTTGTTTTAATTAAAATCATAGATGTTTAAAATCAATAGAATATTTTCATCTACTTCTTTTTTAACTTTCGTCTGTGACCAGACAAGTTTTATTCAATTCAAATATAATTAAGAGCAAAATCATTATTTTTTATTTATAAAAAAATCCATCCAAACGCTCTCGTTTATACATATCTAAATAAATAAATTACGAAATCAAATGATTTTACCATAAATCTGAAGTCTATGAAAAGACTGAAAAATAGTGTTGTATTTAACTTTCAATAAAAAAGACTTTTTCCATCCGTGTTCTAATGGTACAGAAGAGTCAAATAAAAACAATACTATTTTCATAATTATTAACAGGCTAAATAATAAGAAGAAGCGGTAGTCCAATAAATCTTTTGATTTTATTATTGCATCGAAAAAGAAAAAATGTTTTAATTTGCTTAGTAATGTATTATAATTGTAATCAAGCAATACAGACTTGTGATGAGTGCATCATTATGTTTTGTCCCTTTCTGTTCGTTGCATATCTCTGATGCAATTTTGTCTTCATGATGATTCATTCTTCTTCCCAAATTGCTTCATCAAGACAAATACCCACATTCTTTTGTACCACGTTTTACTCTTATGATCAGGCATTTTTATATGAGAAAAGTTAAATTGAAAATATCAATCAAGACTAAAATATTCACCGCCTTTAGTTTGTTCGTATTTTTGTTTTTTACATCAATGATTTCATACTTTCGCTTGTTGTTCTTTATCGTTTTTTAGCTTCAACTTCTATGCAATATGTTACTTATTAGATTTTCCTTAATAATATTTTGATTGAAAATAATGATAAATCGACTCGTCAATAGGAATCTGTTGTTGCTGATCAAGAAATCTTCAAATAGAGTTTTCGAATTTTCAAAACTTGATTCATATGAACTTCAAATGTAATTTTTGATTTCTTGTATTTTAAATTGATACGATGATATAGCATATAGATGTCTATATCTCTAGCAGTCGATAGGATAGGTATGACGTATCATTGTTATTTTCCTAATGGATGAGTTCTAGTTAGTCTATCTAAATTTTATAGTTTTACTCTAATAAAATCGCACATCCAACGAAATAAGCGATTTTGATTTTGTCAAAATTCTTAGTGGAGATCATCCTTTCAAAGTATACTTCACTTGTAACATTTGATGACGAAAGCGCGAAGGTTCACCAATAAGATACGATGTGTTGCTGTGCTTTTTTTCATAATCGACACAAACAACAACATTGCACAAATCGGTGGCCTTCGACATATTCCCGATCAAACCTAAGGCACCTTTATTAGAGGTGATAGCAGGTTTTCGTTTTGATCGAGACATACCGGAAGCCGAACGTTTTAGCTCAAACGTAAAAAGTCCGAGCCAATTCGAAGTACGAAATTACGCTGCTATGATGATTATCCTCGAAGTCTGTCTTTCAGATGATGACCAAGGGTATACGATTGAATAAACGACACGCGATGCCAAGCTAAAATGAAAGACACACCGCGTATGCAACAGATTGTGCGGCTTGATTTTATACTCTTCTGATTGCCCTATTGCACAATCAACTGGCAAGTAATATAAAAATAGGAAAAACCCAATGCCGTAGTTTATGATATAATCTTATCTTTTGTTCTTTCTATTGTTACATGTATGTGACATGTCATTTCGTAAGAAGAAAAACGGAAAAAACCTTCTCGTCATTGAATGGTGGTTGATAATTTTCTTTTTTGTTGAAAAAAGTGTCAGTACAATCCACGTAAGATTGAAATGTTTTACGAGTATTCTTAATTTTTAAGAGTCTACCGACAATTTTCATTTTCATGGCTTCTATCTTCTTCAATGAATGTCTTCTGTAAAGAGCGAACATAGAATATGCGTGTACATTTATACTCAACTTAGAATAACAAACACAGTCACAGCAATACAATAAAATAGTTCGATGTCTCATGAAGACAAATCAATAATAAAGTTTTCTTGACGAAAAGAAATATTCTTTGCAATCACAGATTATGATAAAACTCTCATCAAGCAACGAGTATGACTAAAAAATGAGCATAAATTTTAATCGGTATCAAGAAGATCATTTCTTCTATGGATTCTACATCGATGCACATTATTTCAATTATTCCAACAGAAACGATCAAGATCTCTATCACGTTCTGTTTCAAATCTATTTAAAAGAATGATAGTCATCGCGAAAGTGAAGAAGTAGAGGAGTACATACACTCTTGCAATAATTGAAGACTATTCATCCTGAGCTAAAAAACTGTGTAAAATTTTAAAAGATATTTGAAATATTCTTGTGAGATAATTTCACAAACAACCTGCAGGAATGTCCAGCATGGAACGAGAAGTCAAAAGATGATCCTCTTCGAATAATTGGATACTATCATTGGGAGAGCATTGGAAAGCATGAAGTTGTATGACAAGTTGAAGAGCTATCTGTTTTCGTGGCAGCTTTACTGCTTTCTACCTTCTGAACAATCATCACTAGTCTGACTGCCTTTAGCAGCGGAATTGCTAAGAGTTATCAAACTATGCTCTTCCGAAAAAATAAAGAAAAGTTTTCTCGTCGCGAAAGATAACAATTATGTAACCGCAGCGAACTTAGAAAAAAATCTTTCAATTTTAGCTAGTTTTTCTTTGAAACAGTCTTATTGAGAATTTTTTCTACATTAGATATTTATTATATTCTTGAAAATTTCCAAGAGAAAGACGAATTTTTTTTGAAGGCTGTATGAGAAATATTAATATCAGATCTGATATGAAAAAGCTTTGCTTTCGTCAACTTTCACTACCTTACAGTCCACTTTACATCTCCGTCCTACCATAATTCTGGGATCTGATGATAAAGTTATGTCATTTCCTCATATAATAATGAACAATAGCATATAGTCTACATAATTTGAAATGTGAATTTAATTTTTAATCTTGATTTGTCATTTTTATTATAAATAATTAGTTAGAAATAGTAATATCAATTTGAAAATAAATTCTAATACCATGATGATTTCATCTATTGCCAACTTACCTTCGGGTTTGTTTCTTTTTCTATATTTTAAAAATTTGTCTTGTACTCAGTCGGTGAAGAAAATCAATCGATAATGGCAGAAAAAATACTCAATATAACAGTAATTACTATGATTTTATTAAAAATGCAATAGGAAATACTACTCTGTTTCTGTTATTACGTGTGAGTAATTCATATAGTACTCTCTATAAACATCAAAATTAATTTTTGAGTAAAGTTTTATGATTTGAAAGACAAGTTACTATTTCAAGTTTATGAATATATACTGATAGTTTACAATGGTAATGATCTATTGTATACTACGACATTTGAATAGACTTGTCATTTTAAAGTCGAATAATTAAGTATTAATGATGCGATATATTGTGTGAACTGAGTGTAGCCATATACAATTGTTCTTTGATCGTCAGATTTCTAGAAGTTTTAGTAGTCATGTTATACATATTTAAATTATCGTGCATAATATGATAATTCATTCCTGTAACGACGATTCCATTAACAATATATACTGAGCGATAGAATATTGATCATTATAAACGGTTACTATATTCATCACGGAATGATGTTCTAAATATTTAATTTTTTATCAGTGTTAAAAACAGTTGTCTCAAAGATGTTTTTATATTTTCATATATATATATATATATGTGTAAATTCAATTGAGATTATACTAATTTGTAGGTAGAGAACTGTATGGATTATCCACAAACAATAACAGAAATACAGCAACATTTATTATTATTATTATTATTATTCTTAATAAAACGTGTTCAGATACATTTTGAATGCGCTATGAATATGAGGAAAAAAAGCAATTTTATCTTTAACAAACTAAAAACATAGTTTGAGATTGATTCAATTACCTTCATGCTATTTTTTTTCATTTTTATTTGTAATATATTTTCCTCTACCTTAAAAATACAATATATATCATTCTATCATCTTATTTATTTAGATGAGAACAAAAATAAAACTAACATTAAATGATTTATATCTGTGCATATCGAACCATCGATCGATGGTAATGGCACATTCTCTAAGTCTTTTTGCCGGTGGCGGTGTCATGTTCGGCAGTTTGATGCTTAGGTATGCGCCGAATCATATGTATAGTGCTCTGATACTGCAATCCACTATGTCTCTTTAAATCCTCTCTCATAGCACCAGCAAACACTAGTCGAATTTCATCTACTGGAATTCCGATGCGATCATTAATCCGCTGTTTGTACCATAACCAATTTTCCCATTTATAGGGAATTTCAAATGTTTCACCAGTTTCGTGTACTTTTACAAATAATACATATTTATGTCGGTCGCATATGCGATTATCAGCAGTGCATGAACTATTAATAACACATGGAAATGGAGGAACTGGAGGCATCGGAGGTGATGGCGTATATGATCCATAGGAGTCGTGAAGAACATCACTTTCTTTATTTTTATTTGACATTTGATCTGATCAAGATGATATCTAAGAAAAAAAACGAATCCAAACAATTACTGTGAAAATACGACAGTGTGTAATGTTGTGTTCTAATTTAAATCAAAGCTTTTGAGAATACGTTCGAATGTGAATGAGAAATGAGAGAACACATGCACATGTTGCGCTACGTATAAGAAGTATGTAGAGAGAGGCTGACTCAACAGTGATGATGTATTAATGGTGAAAGAACAAACATGCTAGAAGGCGAGTAGAGAAAGGAATGATTCATATCTCATGCCACGAGGACGTAGCAAAATTAAAACTTATCGGTTTTTACCAAATATCTGATGTTTCCTGAAGTTATCAGATAATTATTTATAGCTGTAACACAAAAATCTTACTACATAAGCAGATAGTTTAGCTAACTTTTTCAGGTCTTTACATAAGACTCAAAGGCATGGTCCATCTTTAGTTAGTCCGTAATGAGCCTATATTTCAATCATGAAATTGTCAAGAAAGCTTCAAATTTCGTGAAACTTTTAGAGTGTGTCGAACAACCTGATTTACATATATTCTAAAATTTTTAGCTTTATAAAACTTTGTTCTTCTAATTGAAACTGATTTTTTATTAAAATATTCGTTTGCATGTAAATTCTTGCAACAATTCGAGCTAATAATTTGGGAGCACAAGTATGAGCTCGATTTTTTGCATTATTCAAACAGCTAGTCTTTCTAACAAGGGTTATATATCAACTATGGAACAATTATTGGTTGTGGTTGACTCAATAAAAACTTATAGTCAAAATAATTCGCACTATTTGAGTTATATACGTAGTTGAACACAAATTTTCTGAAGTATTATACTCGTTTCTAGAAATATTGTTTGACAACAGACGTAATAAAGGTGTCTATATTGTGAAGTATTTTTCTACTGGTATTATTTTCTCTAAAAATTGCTTGCTGTTATTCGAGTTATGGTCTGATTAAACAGATTTTAATACATATGATAATATCTTTACCAAAGATATCATATGTAAACGAAGACAAACGCAGGCAAAAACAACTGTGACATTCAACTACTAGATCGTTATTTTCTCGGTAGTGGAAATATTTTAAACAGAAAATATGTGATCGTATAGCCATTGATATTACTTCCCGAAATAATATCTTTAAAATGCCTTCTTTGATACATAGTCAACGATGAGGAGCTATATTTTTGTCGGTGATCTAGTATGTTTGATTTTCAACAGGCTATTTATCGAAAGATTCTGGTATTTTTGAGAACGTACAGGATAGGTGCTTTTCTTTCGATGAAAGTTTATATTCTTTCCTTACATGTAATTATTGTAATCGTGCATTTTATTTCAATCACTTTTTCATTGACGCCTATGAACATTAAAACTATTGCTTTGTTTATTCTAATGAAAGATCTATCATTCATACGCATGTAGGGTATTGTCATATTACAATGCTAGTAGGAAAGAATTTCGCAATATGGACACCTTTGTTCTGTTTGTCATCGGACAATATTTCTAGAAACGAGGATAATACTTCAGAAAAAGTGTGTAGCTATGTATATAACTCAAATAGTGAAAAAATAGTTTGACTAAAATTGCTTTTGATTTATTCATATCCACAATTTAAAGAATTATAACAATAACGACACAAACGAATGAAATAGCTAAAATAACGAAGAAAACAACAAAGAACGACGAATAAACAAACAAATGTATGAAAGTTTTTTAAAATTTTTTTTTTTGATATTGAAAATGTTAAAGTTGATGTTGTGGTCTTTCTTCTCTTTTGATTCCCGTACCAAATACGCTTGAGACATTATGATTTCTAATGTACCATTGATAATATAGTCTTCTAGGTAATAATTTAAGTAAAGCTTTAATGAGTGTTTCTCGAAATAGATGCGATGTCAAAGTAGATAAATAAAACGATCTTACATTAATCAAATAATATAAATTGTTAGTAAGAGAAAAAGCAAAAGAAGTAATAGCCCATCCTTCAGCAGTTTTACTATCATATTGAGTTGCCAAATAGTACCAATACATAATGATCCATTGTAATGCAAGAACACATGTTACTAAAGCTTGAGCAAAGACCATAACAAGAAGTTGATTTCGAAAACGATGTGCGTTTGTCAGTGTCACTACAGTCTAAAATGAGATAATAATTGTTTTTGAAGAATAAACTAAACTTATCATATACTTACCACACGTTGACGATTTTGCTTGAATCTTCGATATATAAGGAATACAAGTATCAACATTAATCCTGGTGTGAGAATGCCTTGAACAATAGTATACAATATAGAAACCACTGTGGGTCGTGTAGCGATACATCCTAAACCGGGTATGAAATCATTTAAAATAAGTGAGTAAATTGAAATAAGACAAGTGATGACTACAGTTATTGCAATTAGCCATGGAACCATTTTGAGTTGTAAAAGATAGCGCATCGGTGATGCGAGATCACAGGTACAAGCATATCGATCAATTAAAGACATAATTAACAAATCCATAGACAACTGTGGTAAACATAATAAAACAAACACTTTCAATTTACAAAGTAAACGAGTGGGTATTAAATTTAAATTTCCTGCTGTTGGATTTATATAACGTGGAAAGAGATTAATAAAAAGATTAATCAAATCAACAAATGAACCACACAAAGTATAGATACAACAAGTATTTTGTCGAAGAGTAGGTTGAAGAAAAGTAACAGTATTACCAATGAATCCAATAACACCAAGTATAGTAATTATTAAAGGAAGTTTACTAACAAATCGTTGTAATATAAGATCTAGAACGATGATTATTGTGCTCACTGTTGAAGTAATATTAACAGATAATGTTTCATTATTGAATGACATTTTATTGAAAACAATATTAGATAGATTATAGAATTTAGAAAGTTAATTTAATTTGTTAGAATATTGCATACAAGACGTGAATGATGAGCAACTGCCTAATTTGAGATCTAGTATGATAAAGAATTTTTTGAGTGATGTTAAAATATCAACAACGCAAAATCATACTGTTCAATTTCAATTATAAATTATAACTCAGATAAGACTTATAATTAACAGAAAATGTAAAAGATAAAACTTTCTCTTAATTATAAATTATATATCATACACAACTCCTTTGTAATTACGAAAAAAAGCACAAGATCAAAGCTTATCTCAATTATTTAATTATAAATCATATAATACTAAATATTCTGAATATATGAAGACAATTTAAAATATGGCTATTGCACAGTACATCTAGTACTTATTGATCAATATGATTAAAATGTTCAGTTAAATCTAAGAACTATTTTATTCAAAATAAATATCATTAGTTTATGAAAAAATTAATATGGATTATATAACGTAAATTGACATTCAAAAATATACGCTTATTGATTTATAGATATGAAAAAAGAATCATAATTCTGATATTTGATATCATAGTCTCAAATCAACAAGAAACTATAAATACGATTAATGACTTGTTTGGTAAGCGGATAGCTATATTCTCTAAAAGCCGAAAACAAAACAGTAATTATATAGTATTGATCAAATAAAAAAATAAAAAATATATTTCTCTTAATCATCAAGCAGAATTAATGATTATCAGAATTCATTATTTGAAAGCAGAGATAACTTCGTAAACTTGTTATAAATATTGCAAATACTCAATAGAATCGAAATATTTCAATATCAACTCACTATATACGAAAAAAATGCTACCATTTTGCTAAAATTCAGTTACAGAATGTTATAAGATCAAATGATCGTTGAACTTCTAAAAGATATAACAAATTAATTTTAGATTTTAACTCTATATTATATTTATGAAAAATATAATGATTAATAATATCAACGAATAAAAAACACTATCGCATAGACCTAAACTTAAAACTTCTCATCAATTATCTTATTCAATTCAACTGTTATGATAATATTGAAAATAGAAAATAATATATTATAATCAATAACTGTTTTTATCTTTATGAACAAAAAAAATTCAAATAAATTATAACCATGTAATAAAAGAATCTGGTTCTGTATCTTCTTTATTATTATTCATTTGACGATAACGTGATTCCATTAATTCTTTAAATGATCCATCAGCATATTGTCTCCAACCAAATATCCAATGATGAGCAATTGAAAAAAAAAACATTTCTACACAAATTAATATATTTTCTAATAAAATTTTTTCTTGTTCAACTGTAAATCCTGTTGTTAATCCATTACAATATGTATTTATTGTTGGATCACATGTTGTATTTCTTAATATACCCAATTTTGCTAAACCACTTAATAAAACAGTTTGCCAAAAAATAAAAAAAACAATTAATTTAATAATAATAAATTTTGGTAAAGGTTTATATGGTTTTAATGGTTCTTTTGCATTTTCATAAAATGCTACTAAACTATATAAAGCTAATGTTTGACTAATATTAATAATAATAATTATATATGGAAAACCTCTATTAAATTTCCATTCTCCATTATCATAAATATCAGCTAAATTTAATATAACAGCAATAGCTGAACATATTGGATTAATCCATGTATATTGTAAAAGACCAATTTTAAAATACCAAACCCATTTTAAACTAGATTTTGGTTTAATACAATAAAATGGAAATGGTAATTTAATATAATTTTGTATTAAAATAACTTCTTCAACACCACGATGACCACCAAGATATTTTGTTAATAATAAAAGAAATGAATAAATAATATAAGCTTCAAAACAAGATTTTATAAATTCCATATAAATAGCTGATATATTATATAATAGTGATATCCATGATGTTATTGCATATAATGGTACCATAGCTATAATACGCATAATTCGTTTTTGTGATTGATGATGAGTTTTATGAAAAAAATGTTGAATTATTTGTACAAATGACATACATATTGCTACAAGAGCAAATATACCACCAATTATAGCAATAAGACCCTGTTCATGATAAGGATCTTTATATTTTTGCCAATCAATAGGACGATTTGAAGCCCAAATAATAATCAATGAAATAGTACAACAAAATATAACAATTATTCCCCATGTTACTTCATTTTTAATAATAGATAAACAGATTTTTTTTTTATTAAAATTTTTATACCATAAATTAACTTTCGAAAACATTACTATTAACATTTATCAATAAGTAATTAACTGTAATGATAAAAGCATTCATGCATATATAAAAATATTGACAAGAGTAATAGGTTACTCATAGGAGGCATCTTGTCTTACCATCGAATATAAAAAAAAAACAACAAACAAACTTGTTTGGAACATATGCGTAATATTTATAGGAAGTGTTGACTATCACACATTGATGATTAACTTTTTTGCATGACAAAAAAAAAAAGTCGAATGCTGAAGAAAAAAATGAATAGAGAATGATTCTTGTTCGTTCTTCCTATAAATATTTATCATATTAATATCAGTAGATTGATTTAATATTGGCAAAAAAAAAATTTATTATTAAAATATCAATAGATCAAAAACTGAAGAAAAAAATATTATGAAGATGTAAGATTAGTTTCCATAGATGTTTTATAATTTAACATAATAACATTATTTGTAAATTGTTCATCGGCAAAATCACAAATAATAATTAATGATGGATTACGTTGACAATTTATAAACCATTCTATTTTTCCAAATATTTCATATATAAGTTCAATTAATTGTACATGACCATATTGATCATTAAAATCTAATAAAATAATTTCTTTATTTCTTCAAGACCATCACGAACTAATTCACCTAATAAACCATGTATAAATATAAATGGACTTTTTTTTTAGATAAATTTATATCTATTGTACAACAAATACATAAATCAAAATAACGAATACCAATATATAATTGTACAACAATTAATAGACATAATTTCTGGTTTGTTTTATTTAATTTAAAAATGTCATTAATAATTAAATCACAATGAATAATATCTTATGATTAAAAAAAAACTGAAAGAAGATACAATATTCAGAAAAATATATATGCTATCTATTGACTAAATACGAGCATATAAAAAAAGCTCTTCACATGCATTTTAGTAATAAAAAAAAAAGAAAAATGAATTAGATTATAAAAAGTATGTGCGTAATAGATGTATTTATTTGAATTTCGGTGCACTACGATCATTAGTTTTAGCTTTCTTCAATTTTGCGAGACTAAAATCTGTGATTGAATTTAATAATTGTGATCGATCATCACCACCAGCTGAAGGTGGAGGTGCTGGTGTTGAAGGTGGTGGTGGCGGCGGAGGTGGAGGAGGTGGAGGTGGTGGTGGTGCGGTAGCCAAAGGTGATGGCGTTGATGGTGTTGATGGTGGTGGTGTTTGGGGAACATTAGACATATCAACACTTAGATTTGGTGTTAAAGGTCTTCTAGGTGTTATTCGCTCTGTAGATAATTGCAATGGATCAACACTGACTGAACGTTGTAGATTTTCTATAATAAAAAGACATACGAAATAATATTTTTAATGATTATTCTATGTTATTTTATTAATAGAATGAAAGTTTTATACAAAAACATACTTAATCTATCGTGTGTAGGATCGACATTTTGTCCTAGTGCTGCTTTAGCCTGAAAGAGAGTATTAATAGATATTATTTTAGAAATTTGAATAAAACAAACTTGTTTTTCTCTACGTCGTCTGAGTTTTTCTTCATCTGACATAAGATGACTGGTAAGTTTTGTTCGACGTTGTGCAATTTTAATCTAAAAAAGAAAAAAAAAATTTTTTCAAATTAAAAAGATCTTTTTTGTTCAAAAAATATTTACTTTTGTTTGATCACCTTCTAATCTACTTTGAGCAATTCGATTAATTTGTTCAAATGCTTCTTTAGCTTTTGGACTTAATTTTAATTGAAATCGTTCAATTTGATTTGATACAGGTACTTGAAAGAAACTTTTATATAAAACAAAAAACAAATAATAAAATGAAAAAAAAAAAGGAAAAGTTTAAATAAACTTACGAATCATCTAAAAGTGATTGAATTGTTGGTAAATCTCCTGTTGGTGCAAAAATTTTTAAAAGTATATGTTGAACAGTAATTGGTATTGTATTTGGAAATTGCATACAAGCACTTGTTGGACATTCTTCTCCTGATGATAATTCATATAAAATTCTTCCAAAAGCATAAACATCACAATGTTCAAGTGTCTAAAAATCAAATTTATGATTTTTAAATTTTATTTTATTTTATTTACTTACACGAATTTGTTTAAGATTTGAAATATAACAACGATATTTCGATGAAACACCTGTAATTACATTAGCTAAATCAAGTAATTTAATTGGTATTGCTTGATCAGGATCATAAAGAATATTTCCTGAATGTAAATGTCCATAAACAAGACCAGTATCATAAATAAAATGTAATGCTTCTAATATTTGACGACCACAAAGTTTTATTTGATTTAAATCACATTTTCGTGGAATTGATTTTCGACTATATCGTTTCCAATAAGAACCATTTGTTGGTTTTGTCTAAGAAATATTTTTTAAATAAAAAACAAAAATTTTCTTTTCTCTTCTTTTATTTCATACCTGATGAAGATAATCTTTTAATGATCCATTTTGATGAAATCGACATACAGTAATTGTACCAGTTTCATTAGCATAAACTTCATCAATTGGAACAAGAACTGGATGCTAGAAGAAAAACAATGACATTTTATATTTATAATAATCAATAAAGAAACTATTTACTGAAATTGTTTTTAATAATTTTAAACAATTCATAATATCTTTTTCATTAAATGCTTTATCCAAACCATAATGACACTGAAAAAAAATAAAAATTTTAAAATAAAAATTTTATTTAAAATAAAAATAAATACCCATGATATAAGATAACGTTCATCTTTTGAAGTACCGCCTTTACTTGCTAAAAAATAACTTTTATTATATCGCCATCCTAAATATCCAAAAAACAAACAAAATTTTCATTTTCTAAGAAAGAAAAAAATAATCTTTTACCAAGATCAGGAAGTTGTTCAACAATTTGATATGTATTATTTGTTGAACGAATAAACATTGAAACATGTTGTAATGCTAATTCTAGAAAGATTTTCAAATAAATATTATTATAAACAAAAAAAAAATTATAATATTACCTGAATAATTTAATACATGATTTTCTGGATCAAGAAAACGTTGAATTAGTAATGAATTACAAAATTCTACATGTTGAACAAGTGTTTCAAGAAATGTCTATATATATATAACAAACAAAAGATATGAAAAATTTTGCTTGTTTTTTTTTTTTAAATAAACATACTTGAAGACCTCTTTGTCTTTCAGCCATAAATGTTCGATCTGTATTTCCAATTAATTTCTTCCTTGGTAATTCTAAATCATAACCATATTCTTTTAAAACATTACTTAATTCAGCAAATTCTTTAAAACGTTTTGTTATAACCCATGATAATGATTGTTCATATGAAACACGTGCAACTCGAATAGAATATACCTAATTTTATTATTTATTAATATTATTATAAATTATTATTCAATTACCCCATGACCTTCAACAAGTTGTGAACTTTCAATAGTACATGTCATTGGAAATGTATCATCAATTGGTGTTCGTGTGCTATTTATTGTTTGAGAAACAATTGATCGAGCCATTCTATAAAATCTTTACGTCATATGTTTTGTTAAATGTAAAATATCCGAGCACACACACACACACAGTTTTTATTTCTTCTCTTCTATCTGGTTGCTTTTAGTGCACTTTTTTGAAAAAAGAAAATGTAAGAGAAGAGTATAATAGAGATAAGAATAGGCATACACACATTTTAAGTGTTTGTGTAGAGAGCCTAAGATTATATAAATAAATAAATAAATAAATAAATTATATATAAATGCTGGAAAACCGGAAGAATATTAAATCACACGTTAGAAAATTAAAAAAAAAATATTTATAAAAAAATATTTAAGAAATATGAACAGTATCTTCGTCATTAGTATCACCACTACCAGCTTGTTCATCATTAGATACCATTGAACAGGAACGTTTTGAATGGTGATGATGATGATGATGATGATGGTGATGACCAGTTTTTCGTCCTATAAAATCTCCGATTAATTTATTTATTTAAATGATTATATATATAATAAACATACGTCGATGTTTACGCTTTTTTTCAACTAGACGTGTTGCATCAATTTCAAGTTCTGTTGTTGATGATTGTTTAGTTGGTGTTGAATCAACAATAATTACACCATGATGATTTTCTGTTAATTTATTATTTATAAAAATTTTCTCATCATTCGATATTAATTCTTGATCATTATTATCATCATTAGAATTTATTAATCGAGATTGAAAATGAGATATTTCTTCATGAATAGCTTTTTGTAATTGATCTAATGTCCATTTCTAAATAATAAATATTTTAATAAGATAAAAAAAAAAGAAAATCGTTCTTTTTTTTTATTTACTTCACTTTCAAAACCAAAATCAAATTTTTCAGCATCATTTTCCATTATAGAATCATCATCATCATCTAATTGAATTATAAATTCATTTATAAAATTATGTTTAAGTGCTGCATTTGCACTTATTCTTTGTTCAGGATCAACAACTAATAATTGACGTAATAAATCAATTCCATCATCAGTTGCATTTGGATAGAGTGCTTTAAAATTAGCCGGTTGACGATTACCAACACCTTATATATACATATTTATCTTTTTTTATTATTTCTGAAAAAATTTTTACTTAAAATTAATCGTCGAAAACAATCACTATGAAGTGAAGATAAATAAGATTTTGATGGTGTACCAAGTATAATAAAAATTAATTGAATTTGTGCAATAGTATTCGTACCTATATATATATATATTTATTAAAATAAAATTTGAAAAAAAAACGTCAAAAAATTTTACCAGAAAATATTGGTTTTCGTCCAAACATTTCAGCTAATATACAACCTACTGACCAAAGATCAATTGCTTGAGAATATTCAGTATAACCAAGTATAACTTCTGGTGCTCGATACCAACGTGTTACAACATATTGTGTTTGATCATGATCACGATATTGTCGTGCCATACCTAATTTTTAAATATTTATATAAATAAATATTTTTTGTTTTTATTTTCTTACCAAAATCAGCAATTTTAACATTACATGATTGACTAACGAGAATATTCGATGGTTTAAGATCACGATGAATCTTTTAGAAAACAAAAAAAAATCTTTGATTTTTTTCATATTTTCTCTATCTTACAATTCCTGCTTGATGAATAAATGCAAGACCATTTAATATTTGATAAGAAAAATATTTAATATGATCATTAGTTAATATTTGATTTGATTCAAGTACACGTTTTAAATCTGTATCCATATAATCAAATACAATATAAACATCTTTATTATTATTTATATCAAGAAAAACATCTCGTATTGTAATTATATTTTCATGATTAATAAAATGACGTAAAATTTTTATTTCACGATATGTTCTCATACCAATAACAAAATGATCGAATACATTAAGAATTTTTTTAATTGCAACATTTGTACCAGTTTTACGATGACGTGCAAGACATACAACACCATATGCACCATTACCTTTGAAGAAGAAAAAAATACAATTTTAAATATATTCATATATAAATAAATACCGATATTTTTTATTGGTTCATATTTATTTTCATGAAAATGAAAATTTACATCAAAATATTGTTTATCTAATTTTTCATTCATAATCTAGAAAAAAATAAAATTCTTATTTCAGCTTTGATCTTAATGAAATTGAATCTATTCATCATTTCTTACTTTAAATAACACAAACAAATACTTATTTTGATTACTTCATTGCCTTGACTATTTTTTTTTTTTGTCAATATGAAGTTCATTATACTTCTCACCATTTAAGTAAAAGTAGGAAAAAAAAAAGTAAATTCAATGATGCATATCATAGAACCTATGATAGAGAAATAAAAAAGCGAAAAAAAAATAAACATTAGTATCCATAAATTGTTCTTTTTCACATATGATTGACCAAAAAAAAACCTAAAATATTTTCTTGATTTTAATAGAAGCAAATCAAATATGTTTTTTCATTATTAATAAATTTTAAATTGACAGAAAAAACAAAACAACTCAAAGAATATTTGTACTTCTATTTCATTAAATAACAATAATACACAAATAATCATTTCTTGAAATATGTATATTTAAGGATATATAGAAGAAGACAAATTTCGCTTATACACACACACATATAAAGAAGAAAAAAAATGTACATCATACAAAAAAAAAAGACATACACAAATACATATAAAGATGCACTTTTCTTTGTTTTCTTTTTTAAATTATTTTTCTGAAAAATGTTGTTACATTTAATGGAAGACTCGTCGTACAAAATTCTTTTTTTTTTTTATGTTGTTTGGAAATAAGAAAAAGAAAATCGACGAAATTCTTCTTTCCTTTTTTTTTTGTTAAATCACTGTTTTTGTCCGCACACACATTCAAGAATATTGAACATAGTAAAAAGAAAAATCAGAAGAACAAAGACATGCACAGAAAATAGTTTCACACTAAAAAAGAAAAGTGAACGAACATAAACTAAGTCAATAAAAATGAGATTTTTTTTTTCTTATCAGAAAAATGTATGTGTGTGCGGATTTTTTAAATTTAACCAATTGAACCAAAATGACTATAATCATCATTATTAGGTGTTTTATCAAATTTTTTAACTTCTTCTTGCATTGATTCTTTTAATTTTAATATAGCATTTGTATCATTACTTGGATCTTCTGGATAATTAAAATTTGTTACATCCGGTGGTGGTTGTACTTGTTGATTTTGTTGTTGTTGCTGTTGTTGTTGTTGTTGATTAGGTGATTGTTTCATTTGTTGATCATAATCACCATTTATTGAACTATGATGTGTCATATCAGATGGAATATGAGTTAGATGTGGATCATGATACTACAAATAAAAATAAAATTAATTATGAAATATTTTAGAACATATTATTACCATTGGATTAGGTCCTGGACCCATTCCTGTTGGCATATTTCGCATACCATATGGTGGCATTTCTCCACCATTTGAATCTAGATAATTAAACAAAAAATATATATCGATTTTTTTTTTTTTAATTTTTATATAAACCTTGTGGACTTGGCATCATTGTTGGAGTTGTTGGAGCATGACCAGTTGGACAAGGAGTCTGAAATTATAGATTAATTTAAAAAAATAATAATAATAAAAGGGAAATACATACACCATAAGGAGCAGGTGATGATGAAGAATAACCAACCTAAATTGATTTATAAAAATAAATATGAATGATTATTAAATAGATATTACCCCTGGGGAATTTGTTATGTACATTCTTGCTCCTGGTTGATTAATTGATGGTGACATAACTTGTGGTCGATAGGCATTTGGTATTGGTCCATTAGGACCAGGATGACCAATTGGATTTGATGGCATCCGAGCACCCGGAGATGTCATTCGTAAACCTATGTATATATTAACATAATTATTTTTTTCTATTATAAAATAAAATTACCATTTCGACCACCATCCATTTGTGGTGGCATGACTGGTCCACCCTAAAAAAAATATCCAAATAAAGTCTAAATTTAATTAAATAATTTATCTTACTGGATAATCCGATTGAGATGGCATACGAACAAGTGAACGTGGTGGAGGATTTGGATAACGTGCATACTAAAATATTTTATTTAATTTTTTTTTGTTTTGTTTTATATTAAAATATAATATAATAATCATACCTGATTCATCATCGGTTGTCCTGGTGGCTATATAATAATTAAAATCAAAAATTATTTATATTTAAAAGAATTATCTTACAGGAAAAAATGGAACATTTGGATTATGCATTGGTTCATTGACGCCCATTGGCATTGGTGGTGGACCATTTGGATTTGTATTAGGCTATTAAACAAAAAAAAACTATATATAAAATAAATAAAAAATTTATTTTTTACTTGAGGAGGCATACCATTTGCATTAATAAATCCCTAAAAAGAAATTATTTTTGTTATTTAAATTTTCTATTTTTTTTTCTTTTACATAATCATGAAAAGCTTTAGCTTCTTCTGAATGTGGATGTTGATCTCTACGTTCTGGTGCTGCACTATATAAATCCCAAAAAACACTAAAAAGAAGAAAATAATTCAAAATAAAATAATTTTTTTTTCTTTTTACTTACCACCACCAACTAAGTAAAAATCCAGGTGGTTCACCAAGTGACATTTTACTTGGTTCCCATTTCATCTTTAAAATATTAAAAAAAACAGCTAATAACTAAATTAAATTTAATTTTTAACTTACATCCGCACAAAATGCCTGAGCAGCTTTTGATGCACCAATATGGTACAAATATTCATAAACATAAAGATTTAATCTATGAAAAATAAAATTTATTAATTTGAAAAAAACCTAAAATATATAATCTTAATACAAACTTTTCTTTTGCATGCATATCAGATGGAGCATTAAGAGTTTTATTTTTTCCGTACATGATTTTATTTTATTTATGAATGAATACACTTTGGATAAACATTTGATAGGAAAGAAAAAAAAAAATTCTATCTAAATAGAGATTGATTGATTTGCTGTTAATAAATTCTGTCAAGTAGTTGCCATTGTTCCATTTCTTATACCTTTATTTATTTTGTTTTTGTTATTTTTATATTAAATTATATTAAATGAATAAAAGAAAAAATTTTATAAGAAATTTTAATTATTTTAAATTCTTTTAAATATAGTTTTTTTATATTTATTTTTGAATATATTAAGAAAAATTCTTTCTTTTTTTTATTGATGAAATGTTTCAACCAATGAAATTTTACTACCTAATGAGTCATTATTAAATTATGTATTTTGCATGCGATTGATCATTTTTCTGTTGCAATGATATTAGATAATCTATTTAGGTTTTTTTCATCTTTTATTGTTTGGGTAAGTTATATTAATATAAATATATATTTGGGGATTATCAGTATTGTTCGAAAGGAGAAATATCTAGTTTAAAAAAAGAACTTTTTTTATTAAAAGATAAAGTGAGTGGTATATAAAGGAAACGCAGGAATGTCATTCTGAAATTTGACTACACGATAACTCTGCTTTTGATATGTGTCTGTTGGACCATAGATAATTTGAATGAGCTCGAATATACAAGACGTTATGTACTTAGAAATAGACAAAAAGACCGAGAGAAATATTTTTTACATAATCCTCGACCATTGATAGTTACTGAGGTCGGATTTTCACCGTTACCTAGAGCAATCTAAGCTATAATATAGTATAATTTGAGTCTAGGTTGCTATGAGAACTTATAGAAATAGAAAGTTTGAAATCAGTTAAACGAAACTTTTTCTAATCTAATCAAATTTATACAGATAGACGTTCCCTAAATTGCCCTATCTAATGATTGAGACTTTCTAGAAAAATCCAACAATAGTATCTACTGAGCAATGTATCAAACAGCAGATGCATCACAATCGGTATGTTTTATTTTTGTTTAATAAATTGGTTCTTAAAAACACTGGTACTATTAGACCTTTCTTAATATTCTTATAGTTTTGTAGAATAAGTAAATATGTCGAGTTTTTATATCTACGGTCAAATTTGAAAAATACACTTAAAAACTAACATTATTAACAACATATCATTCAATATATTTTCTTGACAACATGCCAAAATAAAATTTTGTAATATAACTGTTCTAGATTTGACTAATTTCAAAGAATTTGATCTGTAAATATAAAAACAGATTTTTTACCGATTTACTCTCAATCTTCATAAGATCACTTCCTTTTTCCTATCCACCGTAAACGATACTAACTATTCATTTTATGACGAGATTGATCTAAATAAAAGAAAAAGTAGTTATTTTTATAACATAATCTTAACCATTAAAATCTATTGCTTTGTTGAATACCGCTGAAATTTTATAAACTAGAAAACTATAATTGCATGATTTATTGTTATGAGATGTTTAAAACGCATGCATTACCCTTTTCCAAATTTTCTCTCCCGAAAAAAAAAGACAATATTTTATTCTCCTACTAACATACTGATAATTCCCTGAATGTTCATATCTATACTAATATAATTTTAGATTATAATTATCATAACTGCTATAATAATACAAAGAATGTTAAGATTGTATAAAAAACCTTTGGATGATGATGATTCATTATTAAATATGACTGATGAAGAACGTGCACGAATGAAAATTCTTGAACATGAACGTGGTTTAGCATTTGATAAACATTATCGATTTGGTCGAACAGCTGAACCATCACTTGTACTTGATGATTTTCTCTTTTTAGGAAATATTGAACATGCAACAAATCAAGAATTACTTGGACGATTTCAAATAAGTAACTTTTTTTTTTTCTTTAAAATTTAATTTATACATTCTTATTGATTTTTTTTCGTATAGAACATATATTAAATGTATGTGATTTAAAATTAAAACAATCAATTCTTGATAATTTTAATGTTATACATATTTCAATGCCTGACGAACCACGAACAAATATTAAACAAGTATAATATTTCATTTATTATTATAATTAATGTAAATATATCATTTTTCATATATTAGCATTTTGATCGAACAAATGAATTATTACATGAAATTTATGAAAAAAAAGAACGTTGTTTAGTACATTGTGCAGCTGGTAAAGAAAAAAAAATAAAAATCTAAAAACAAAAAAACATTTATTTTCTTTAGGTATATCAAGATCAGCAACAATTGTACTTGCTTATTTAATGAAATATCATCATAATACATTAAGCGAAGCATTTAATTTTCTTGTTGAAAAACGTCCTCAAATATGGCCAAATGAAGGGTTTTTATTACAATTAATACGTTATGAAAATGAATTAATTCGATCACGTGAAATATTAAATATTAAAACTGAATCAATTGAAAATATTGAAAAAGAAGAAAATCCTATTGATACATTGAATGAATTTGAAAATAAACATGAAAAAAATGAATGAAAACAACTTTTTTGTTTTATTATTTTGATCTTTTTTTATTATTAACAGTAAATATATATATATTTTATTTTTTAAACTTGACAAATAAATATTCTGAAAGACTTTTAAATGTTATACATTATCATCGTTGTCACTATCAAGATCTTGTTCTAAACGTAATTCAATTGAATTTTTATCACAAAAATTTAATATTATATCAGATTGTATTAAATCTTCATCATCTTCAAAAGATATTTTTGTAAAATTTGACATATATTTAACATTATATAAATCATTATTATATGTTGAACGACGTTTTTTTCTTTTAACAAATATATTTCGAGCATTTGAAAGACTTATAATCATAATAATTAATATAATACCAATAAATGATACTGAATATATTGAGAAATTATTAATAAACATTTTTTGATAGATGAATTAATGTATAAATCAGCAGTCATGGAAGAGCAAAACAAAAAAGGATGAAGAAGAATGAATAACGGTTGTACAAAATATAATGAGTAATAAAAAAGAAAAAACG
This sequence comes from Macrotrachela quadricornifera, assembly GCA_022393335.1. Taxonomy (NCBI): domain Eukaryota; kingdom Metazoa; phylum Rotifera; class Eurotatoria; order Philodinida; family Philodinidae; genus Macrotrachela; species Macrotrachela quadricornifera. Next base: position 384,403 of record JAJEKB010021235.1, on the reverse strand, counting down.
AACGCCTCGTTGACAGTAGATAAATATTATCTTTTTTAACAACGTAATAGAACACATATATACAACAAATGACTAGTTCGTATATGCAAGGTCAACATCTTGTTGAATTACATTTCGTACAAATATTAAAGAAATCTTTAATGTTATATCAACATTTTGAACAATATTAAAATGTTTATCATTTAAAAGTAAATAAATGTTTTAAAGAAAATCGTTTTCGTCTTTTTTTTTGATAATTGATATAATTATTTGAAAAATGACGATAAAAATAAATATTAGTTTATATATAATTAAAAATTCAATTCAATATTATATCTTTGAATAACATTATATGTTACTTTATTTAGAAGGTTTACAAAAATTAAAACACTTTTTTTTTTTTGGTTGAAAGGTGTTATATCAATTCGTCGCAATAATTAAATTTTCACATTATTGGCGTTAAAATATATAATGAAATCTCTTCCGTGTATTCTATCTTAAAAAATAATTGAGTAAATGGAACAACTATGTGGACAAGTTTTGAAGTTGTCATAATAAAATTGAGATAATCATCAAATAATTAGTTGTTGATTCTGACTGTTCTGAAATATGTAACGTGAGTATATAAGAACGTACCTCTTGTGAGAAATGGGATATTTCGGCAGACAATGAAAATACATGACAATTCTCATTCAAATATGTGGAATATCCAAGAAAAAAACTCTTTTCGAAAAAATGAATAAACACTTGGAAGCTCTTTTCTTCATAAGCAGAATACTGTTTAATTTGAAAATATTCTTTTATAATTTTAAATTTCGAATAATTCATAAAGATAAATATTTATTTATTCAGAAGAAAACATTGCATTAACACAATACAAAAAGCTGTTTATTATATGATTAAAACGTGTGTATATATATACGTTAAACGTAATGGACATGGTATTCACAAGTTATTTTTTTTTTTTAATTTAATAATGTAAATCAGTAGGATTTGTTGCACTAAAATGACGTGGTGATCTATCATTTTGATTTGAATTTGCACTTCCAGGTGCACCTGGTGTTGTTGTTGGAAGTAAACTTTGAATTGGTGTTTGTCGTTCAGAATTATTTTCTTCAAGTTCATCTCGAATCATTTTTTCTAAACGTTCTTGTTTCATTTCTTTACTCATTTGATTATCCTTTAAAAGAAAATTTATTTCTAGTAAAAAAAAAAAGATATTTTCTTTTTTATTTTAAACATACTTCTGAAATACTATTAAGAATTCTTGTTAGTGCTTCACGACGTTTCATTTTTCCTTTTTCTAATGTTTCCAATTTTGTTAAAACGCCATCAATCTATATTTAAATAAACATTATAATTAAATAAATAGAATAAAATAAAAATTTTTTACTCTTGAAACAATATTTCCAATTGAATATTCCATACGATCAATACGTCTTACTAATATAGCAAATTCATCATATGTTATACGATTAACATTTTCATTTTCATTTCCATTTCCAGTATTTGAAACTGATGCTACAACAGGTGCTTTTCTAAATTTAATTAATATTGAAATAAAAATAAGATTATTGATTTGTTATCGTCCCTTCCCCCCAATTTTTTAAAATTTCTTCTGTACTATCTTAACTTTTAGTTTTTTCTCTTAGAAATCCTACCATACTGATCATAGTATTAAATTAATTTCGTCAAACATTTTGTGTTTATTTCGAACTTAACTGTCCTACTTTCTTTGTTATGTATAGGATCCACTGGGTTCGTGCACAAAGAATTGGTATGAGCTTGAAACTAGTGCGAATGCTGCACTACTACTATGGAGATTAACGAAAGCCTCTTCACTCGAAGAAAGAATCAGGCCGGATGGGTGTTTCCACAACAATGAGTACTAAATGGAATATATCGCGAAGCTCGTGAATGTTTTATGAAGACTGTTCCGAAGAGAAGTACAACTACGTTACTTCCAATCATCATTAATCAAGTCAAACCTGGAAAAGCAATCATGACAGACTCATAGCGGTTTAGCTGCTGGTGCTTTTGCTCACCTTACGGCCAATCATGAGTACAACTTTGTAGATCCAGAAAGTGGAGCTTACATGCACACAAAATATTGAAAGAGCTTGGCAAAGTCCGAAGGATGAAAACAGAATACGACATGGTACTGATTGAAACTTTATTGATCCATATCTATCTGAACATATGTGGCATACAAAGTTGTATGATATAGCCGCAATCTGGCTGTCCGAAAACTACTATTGATGATTTTGTTTTGTTTAAGAATAAAATTTCGAAAAAAATATTTTTTTTCTTACTGTGCAACACAAGAATCATTTAAATCTTGAATATCCATTTCTAAATTATTTTCTTGTGCAGCTAAATCAGCTTTAAAACGACGTTGTTCACCATCACGAAGTGCTCGATCACCATCAGTATCATATCGTGAAAAAACATTCTCAATTTCAACATCAGTATAACCACGAGCTTTCAAATCTCGACGCCATTCATCAAACTAAAATAAATATATATTAATTCTTTTTCCTGTCTTATATTTAAAAATGACGGATTATTTACTTCAATAACACCATCTTTGTTTACATCAGCACTTTTTAATGCATTTTGAATATCAATAATACGCTAGAATAAAAATATTATTTGAATATATTATGATATAAAAATTATTTTTCTTACATCTCGTTTAACATTTAATCGATCAAGCATTTTTTCATATGATTTTTTAAAATAATCTCCTAATTCAAATTCCGATTTTTGTGTTGACATATCACTTTTAACTTCAGAATATGTATCATTAATAATAGCCAAAAACATATTCAATAAAACGAAGAATACAAAGAATACATATGTTAAAAAGAATATTGGACCAAGAATACGATGAGCATCCAATATTGCTAAAAGAAAATAATAATTAATTTAAATAATAAATCTTTTTTTTTATTTATTTTACCATTAAAATCAAAATCACCCAAAATAATACGAAATAGAGTAAAACTATAAAATATAATATCATATTAAAAACCAAAATTAATTAAAATTAAAACTTACATTGAAATTGCAAATGTTTTATAATCATCAACCATTGTACCAAATAATAAATAACCCAATTGTGCATATGCCAAAAAGACAATCATAAACATAACACTAAAACCAAGAACATCTTTTGCACAACGTGATAATGTTGTTGATAATTGTGTCATTGTTTTATTGAATGAAACATATTTGAAAATCTAAATATTTATATCAAAATCTACATTAAAAATAACTGATAGAGGTTGATCACGACGGCGCAATGTTGGCAAAGACAACATGAGATCGATTATAATATCTTACCTTAATCCATGCAAGAAAAACAGCAAATGCAACAACATTATTGAATTGTATTTGCCAATAAGTAAGAAATTCAAAATCAGCAAAACTATTTTGATTTTTTAATAATTCATCAAGAATTTGTCCAACTTTAATTTGACGATAGACATTAAATGCAATACAAACATATGATATTAAAATGATGATTACATCGAGTACATTCCAAATTGCTTTAAAATAATGAAATCTAAAACGTGTAATCTAAATTGAAATAAGATTTTCTTTTTTTTATTTTAAATATAAAAGATTTAGTTTTTAATTTACTTCAATAATTTCTTCAACTGTATAATAAACCGTAAAAATAATGAATAAAATTTCACATGCTAATACAAAATAATCCATTGATGAAACATACTAAAATACAATAAGAATTTTTTTATTACATTTATTATTAATATTTAATTAATACATACACGAATTAATTTAACTGTTGAAAATGATTTTGATGGTACAGCTCCACCTGATGCTGGAAATTCCACAGTTAATTTAATTTGACAAAATAAATTAATATTTGCATTATACACTGTAAAATCTAAAAATACTACACGTGTACCACGATCAATCCATAAATTATTTTTTAAATCATCCAATTGCTCTTTAGCATCATTATAATTTGGTGTTAAATCTAGTACAAAACCACCACCACCATATCGAGAAATTAAACCAGTTGTTGATGAACCACGAAGTTGTCCTGATGTTCGATATTCCCATCTAAATTTTTCATATATAAAAATAAATAAAAATAAAAATAAACTTACGCTGTTTGTGTTAAATTATCATTTTCAGGTGTATAACTAGTTCGATTCTCTTTTCCACCACTATATGGTCCATAACATTCAAGAATTGATGTTTGAAATTTTTTATGAACAGTACATGAATTATTCGTAACCTTCAAAAAAATTTTAAATACAAAATAATTAAAAAAAAAAAGCTTTTTTTTTTTCTTTACTCGAAGTTGTCGAAGTCGTGGTAAACCAAGTATTTTATTTTCAAATAAAACATAACCATATTGATCTTCTGTTAAATTTTCTCCATTATACCATTTTTGATCAAATAAACCATTAAGAACAGGATCACCCATAACCTAAAAAAGAATATTCGAATTTATATATGAAAAATTGAAATTATTTAATCTTACATCCCAAAAATCATCAAAATTTGCAATATCATCATATGCTGGTCGATCACCAATACCTTGAACTTTTCGTTCAGTAAATATTGTACGTAAAACTGTTGTAAAATAATATGTTTTTGTTGATGTCATACCAAATGTAACTTAAATAAGAAAAGAAAAAAAAAAAAAAATTTTTTTTTTAATTTTAAAAAGTGATTCTATACGTACTGATGCATAAAATAGTAATGAAAACTAAATAAAGAATAAGTTCTCGTATTGTTGTTTTAACATATAAATCTTTATTTTTTCGAAGATCTTTTTCAGTTTGTCGTGTTGCCCAAAGAGCTAAATATTATGTTACATATATAAAATGAAAAACGTAAAATATGTATGTAAATACATACATCGAATACCACGAAGAATAACTCGACCAAAATTTCTTTTTGTTACTGGATCATGTCGAAATGGTTGTGGATGTGCACGATTTTTCTTATCATCATCCGGTTTAACAATAAAAATATTCGAACCCATTGGACTTGTTCCAGTACTATTTCGAACTCCAGTTGGTTCATCATCAAAAGCTGGATTATTATAAGATGTTGGTATTGTATTATTTTTACTGCTCATATTAATACTCTATAACACTTTTCTAATGTGATATTTGAATATAAAAAAAAAAGAAAGTTTCTCACGTCTGTCTACTACTTCTTTTTATTTGTTGACGCACATTCACTATCTCCTTTGAGAAATGCTATTTCTTATAAAGGTAAATTACTTTTTTTTCTTTTTTATTTTCTCATTTTTTTTCTCCTGTTATTTTTCATTTATAAGTGTGTCCTAATCAACGATAAAGTAACCAGCAAGAGAATATATTAAAAAATAAAATTGTTTTTCCAAGAACTATGAATGAGTTTTTTTTTCTTTTTTTCAACAGAATCATACTCAATAAGAGCAACATACTGACGTCGTTATTCAAAAAACAAAAGAACTACGTCAATGGGAAAAAATGTTATTTAACAATTCCTTAGTGTATTTTTCTAAAAAATATTTATCATAATATAGAAAGAAATATATATATATATATATATTAATTCCGACAAAAAAAAGACGATCGATGTTTGTTCATGACAAAAGTGTATTATAAGACATAAGAAAAGAAAATTTTAATTTTTACATTAATGTATTAAAATAGTTTTGTGTATGCTGAAATTTCATTGGATTTATTATAAAGTAAAAAATAAAAAAGAAATGGAAAATAAAATAAATAATTAAATTTTCTTTTTTTTTCAAGGAATACAATTGTTGAACTCAATATTTTTTTTATAGAGAAATTTTTTTTTGTGAATCAACAAATAATGTAAAGTATCGCACTTTATTTTTAAGACTGAAATGTTCGATGCTAAGATCATGTTTTTATTGATTTATAACAATTTTTATAATGTATTCATGAATACTATTACATATGATTTTTTTTGTCAAGTACAAAAAAGGTTTTGCACCGGAAAAATATAAAGTATATTGACATCGTCTACTAATATGTATTGATACAATAGAAAGAAGAAATGTCGAAATTTGAATAGATGAAATATCAATCCTTCAGACAATAATAATATTATAATTATACAAAAGACAACAAGATAAGAATTGTTAGAATATATATTTTGAAGATAAAGAACATATATATATGTGTAATGATTCTATGTTAACTTATAACCAATTTTCATATACCTCTTATAGCTTTTATGTTATATAAATCATTTTCAATATAGTGTGATTTTAATATCTTTAATTTTCATGGTTACAATATCATGTAAAGCATTTATTTAGAAATAATGAAAATTAGCTATCGATAGATGTCTATTTATAAATGTTTTTTGCTTTTGTTTAGCTCTTCTATCTTTTTAAACTTCACGAAAAAAAAATTATTAGAATTGCTTTGAATTTAGATGACGACTAAATAAATTGCGATATTTATATAAAGAATTTCTTGACATTTAATAAAAAATAATTATTGTTACATTTATTGAATAAAATATTTGAAGTTTACATTATCTTCTATTCAATAATATTCATTCTTAATATATGTTATTGTGATCTATTAAAGTTTAATATAGGATCTATTTTATTTTTATTTTTTTTTTTGTTATAAAAAAAAGCAAAAAATAATCAATGGCCTTGGCATATTTTAAAGGAAGAAAAGATCGTTTTTTTTCTTCATAGGCAAATAGACAGACAAAGGATCCTTATTGAAATTTAATCCTTACATTGCCAACGAAACGAATAATGTGCTTGACTGCAAATATATATTCATTCATGTCATCGTCAATTTGTTCTGTCTTTCAACTTTATCTTTCGAATACAAAATAAGTTGTCCTTTTTTTTTTATCGATTGATGACAAAAGAAGAGAGAAAGCATTTTTCATCTTTTTTTTTTCGCTGTCCCTTGCATTTTTTTTTTTCTAAAGTTGTCTATTAGCTCTGTGTACGTGCAATCGATATGCATTCAACTAATGCTATAGTGGTTTGCGGTAATGTTTTGTGTTTCATGTGAAGTAGAAGGACATTTTAATCGTTGTACTTTTATACATTTATCTTACCTATGCACAGGTCATAAAAGATCACTTTCATTGCCTGTAATGTTGTAACCTCTTATAAAAAAAAATCTTTATCAATAAGTCTATATCATATATTAAAAGAAACAAGGTGAGTGATTGGGAAAAAGTATATAAGAAAATCAATTATTTAAATTTGACGATGATATATCATACATAGATTAAACATATTAGTATGAAAATGCAAAGGTTGAATTCATGATATATATATATATATATAGTTTTGTCCTTATATGTTAGTGTTTGACATCCTAAATTCTAAAATAAACATGAACAATGAGAATAGTGATAAGAGACAAAAGTGTAATTGAATGTGATGTAATCATTATTATAAAAATGTGTGTATGATTTGATCATCTTTCGTTCTCTTTATTCAACAAAAATAAAGTGATGGTAAGTATAAAGAATAAGAAGAAAAATTAATAAATGGCATTGACTTATTCTTTACGATGAGAAACAAAGAAAAATGATAATGTTAACCCTTTCTTTTATATTACAGAAAAATGTGTATTGAATTATTTGTCATAGTAAAATATTTTTCGTTTCTTTTTTTTTTTTTTCATTTTTGATTGAAATAATTTATTAAACGCGATATATTATTATTATGGATATATTGGGGATTGCAACAAAATTAAATGCTGGAAAACATCATTCAATTCAAAATGATGATGTATTTATCGATCGACTTAATCATAGATATACTGTCACAATGATTCTAGTATTTGCAGCTATTGTTACAACTCAACAATATTTCGGGTCACCAATAACATGCTGGGTAACATATGTAATTTATTTAATATATTCACATTTTTTTTTATATCTATTTTAGGTACCTGCTCAATTTACAGGTGGTTATGAAAAATATGCAAATGATATTTGTTGGATTATGAACACGTATTATGTCCCAATGGAACATGATATTCCACATGTGGAAACGACAAGATATGAACGTAAGATTTATTTGTTTTTCTAATAAATTTAAAAAAAGAAAACTTTTTTTATTATTATTATTATTAGGTATGTTGAAATATTATCAATGGTCACCATTTATCCTTTTGTTTATGGCTCTTTGTTTTTATTTTCCACGTATGCTTTGGAGATCATTAAATAATAAATCCGGTTTGGATATTGAAAAATTAGTTGGAGCAGCTTTAAAACAAGAACAACAAGCTGATCAAGCTGAAGAACGAAAGAAAACAATTGATTATATTGCAAATTCAATACGTGTCTATATTGAAAATCGATATAATTCAACAGCACAATTCCAACCTCGTCCACATAAATTTCCTCAAAAAATTTGGTATTGTCTAACATTTTGGCGTCATCGTCATTTAAGTTCATTTATAGTATTATTATTTACATTTGTTAAATTCTTATTTCTTATTAATTCATTAATACAAATATTTCTTTTAAATGCTTTTTTGGGTAATGATTATCATTTATTTGGTTTTGAAGTTATTGCTAAATTTATTCGTGGTCTTGATTGGGGTGAATCAAAACGTTTTCCACGTGTTACATTATGTGATTTTCATATACGTGAAGTAGGTATTGTACATCGTTATACAGTTCAATGTGTTTTACCAATTAATTTGTTTAATGAAAAAATTTTTCTTATTCTTTGGTTTTGGATTTTACTCTTAGCAGCCTTTAATATTGGTGATTTTATATCATGGTTATTACGTATTATACGTGTTGATAGTCGTTCAGCATATGTACGACGAAAATTAGCCATGAATCAAGCATTAATAAATGAATCAACTGATGAATTTCCTAGACCAGAACAAAAAATATTTAATGAAAAACGTCTTCATAAAATATTTGTTCGTGATTATTTACAAGAAGATGGTTGTTTTGCATTACGTTTACTTGCACGTAATGGTCAAGATATTATTGTTGGTGAAGTCATTGATCAATTATATAAACATTTTCGTACAATATATGAACGTGATCATTGCAATACGGATCAATCAATAACATTTCATAAATCAAATGGATCTCGTCATTCAACAATTCCACCTATTACACCACGATCACAACAATTCGCAACATTAGATAATGAAGATGATCGCGGACGTTTAGTTACACAAATAATGACGTGATGACTATGAATCTCCTTTATGATTTTTCTTGTGCGTTATATGTGATATGACATCTACTATTTCCTATAGATCAGTTTGAGAATGAATTAATTAAAAGAAAAAAAAAAAAGAAATTATCTATTCAATGATTTATTCAAGATCATTTCAAAATTTTACACATCGATTAACCTTTTATTTTCAAGGTATGATGAAAAAAGAATGAGAGATAAATTTTGAACTAAAATCGATAATTCATCCTTTTAATAGCTTTTATCATGAATAAATAAATATATGGTCGATCAAGTGTTTCGCTGATTAGAGAAAAACATAAATTAATCAATTGAATACTAACTATATAAATCATGAATGTATTTTTAGACAAAAAAAAAAAAGAAATTAAATTATTCAAATTTTTGATGATTTTTTTCTGATAAATTATTGTACATATTGATGAAAAAAATATTTAAACTAGAATTACCATATTTTCAAGGTTAGTCTTTTGTTTCATATCTTAGTATAAAAATGAAACTTATAATCGATTTGTCCTTAACAAAGTTAATCTTTTTTCTTTTAAATATGTTTCTTAATCTTTTAAAATCAATAAACAGAGTAAATACTCATTTAGACTCCAGTAAGAAATGTGGTTACTATGTGAGAGTATATTTAACCTTTTGCTTGCCCAATAATAACATTAATAAAATCATATTTATATCATCTTTTTTTTTTATATATATATGTATATATATATATATATAGATATATACGAAACAGCAATGAAATATAACAGTTACACATATACGATAGTCTCATTCCATTTTCATTTAAATAAAAAGAAAAAAAAAACAAACAAACAAATGCAAACATAGATAACTCATATATTCTCTCCCATAATATTAATACGCATCGACTAGGATGTATATTTGCATCTATATATATATAAAAAAAAAACCACTGCCCAAAAATGAATACATGAACTATTCACAATAGAAAAAGAAAAACAAATGACCAGAACATACGACAATTAAAACATAAAATACGGTTCATTTCTTATTCACCTAGAAAAAGAGAAAGAAAAGAACGAAAGAAAGAATAAGAAATAAAGAAAATAAATATACAATTGCGTTATTTTCAAACAACAATGAAACAAAACAAACAACAATAAAATAATACATAAGATATTGCGCTACAAAAATCACGACAAGAAAAGTAAAACAAAACAAAAAAAAAACCATCAATCACAAAAGAAAGACTTGCTTGGCTGTTCATTTTCATTCTTATTTTTGATTATTCGTTTCTCTTCTTTCTATACTATTTTAATAAAGAAAGAATTCGATTAAAATGACTAGGTTTTAAGCATGAACAGATGATGATACATTAGTAAGTAAATTATGTGTTGATTGATGATGATTTTCTTCATCATCATCATCCTCATCATCATTATTTTCTTCATCTTCATCAATATCATCTGAATTTTCTTTTTTTGACATATTAACAGGTTCTTGATCATCAATATTTGATGATTGAATTATTAATTGAGAACGATTAATTGGTTCTAATTTAACTTTATTTGGTACAAATATTTCATTATGTTGTTGTTGACTTGATAAAGAATTTGAAAATAATGGTTGTGTTACTGTTGTTGTTGTATTTGTTGAACTTAATGATGTACTTGAATTAGTTGTTGTTATTGAAAGATTATTATTTGGTATACGTGAACGATGACTTGAACGTAAATGTGAATACCAATCTTTTGGTATAGGAAATGTTTGATTACATAACTCACAACGATGTGGTCGAACACCCGAATCATGAGTTTTAACATGACTATTAAAATTTCCAATTGTTCGATAACTTTTTAAACATATTGGACATGCATATGGTTTTTCTCCCTAAATTAATTTGAATTAATAAATGAAGAAAAAAAAAACAAAAAGATATATTTAACTTACAGTATGAATTCGAACATGAATTTGAAGATCTCCAGAATTAGTAAAACGTTTTTCACAATAAGTACTAAAATAAAAAAAAAATAATTAATATATATTCTTATTTTGTTTAGTTTAAAATCTATTCACCATGGATATGGTTTATCATTTGTATGTCGTCTAACATGAATTTGAATATTTGTAACAATTTTTTCACAAAGACCACATTGATATTTTTTTAAATTTCCTAATTGTTTAGCCATAAAAACTTGTTTTTGTCCTGTTTGATTAATTGCTGTTATTGCTAAACCTTCAGCTGTTGGTGTTGTTGATATTGTTGATGATATTTGTTTATTAAGATTTGAAATATTTGTACCATTTTGTTGAAAACCATTTGTACTTATATTTGAACTATCATTACTTATATCACCAGTTGAAATATTATCATCACCATCATCTTGTTCATCTAATGATGGTGAAAGAATTGTTGCTACATTTGTATATGTTGATGATAAAATATTATTTGTTGTTGTAGCTTCTAATGCAGCAACAGCTGATAATGTTGGTTTACGACGTCCACGAGTTTTTGATGAATCTATTTATTTTATGAAGAAAATAAAATAATATTTTTAGAAAGAAAAAAACTAATTTAATTCACAGCAAATATATTTTTCGTATTTCAAACTCATGCATTCTTACCCCTTAATCTATTAGAAATTTTATTTATTTATTTATTTTTCTTATTTTAATAACAAACAAAAAATCTTACTTTGATCAGATATATGATCAGTGGTACCATTTGATAGATTAAGATTATTAGTGCCAATATCGGATAGAGTTTCTGTTCCCTATAAATAAATAAACAAAAAAAAAAATTCTATAAACATTAATAGAACATTCTATTTTAAGTATGAGGATAAGTAATCATCGATACCTCTTAAAACATCATAATTAACCACTTAAAGATCGAGAGAGTGAAAAAAAAGTCATCACTTATCAATCTCAATTGTTTCATAAAAAGTTCAATGAAACGGATAATTAAATAAATATAAACAAGAAAAAGAAAAAAAGAAAAAATTATTTTTGTTAATCGAACTAAATTCAATGATCTATATGTAAATATTAATTTTTTTGCTCAATATTATTAATAAAAATAAAAAGGAAAAGAAAAAATTAAACATACAGATAATAGAGAGACAGCAATACGTTCAATATGATTGCCTTTCACCGAGTTTAATGATCGATTATTAATTGATAATAAAGATGGAGAAGAAGAAGAAGAAGGAGAAGAAATTGAACCGGGTGTTGTTAAATTTATTAAAGGAAGATTATGAATTGATGTATCAGTTGAAGTACTCGGTTTAAGTAAATTAATACAATTATATATTTCATTATTTGACATATCAGATATATTATTCTAAAAGAAAGAAAGAAAAAGAATGAATAAATAAAAGAAAATCTTTTTTTTCTTACAGATAATTCTGAATCTTTTGTTGAAGATTTAAATTTCTTTTTTTGATTTGTTGTTTCAGTTAATATTTCATGTTTTCGTCTTGGACTTGTTCGTTTAATTGGTATTGATGATGATGATGATGAAAATAAATTTTGTGTTTCAATTAATTCATTATCATTATCATTATGATTAGATGATGATGGAATTTTAACAATTAATTGTACAGCATTTGTTGGTTTTTTATTTTGATTTAATGTTTGATTAATATGTTTAGGTGCACCTTTACGTTTTGATAAACGTTTTGGTTCATTTAAAAGTTTTTGTTGTGATAAAATTTTTATCTGTTTATCTAATTGATAACGAATTATTTGTGATGTTTTACGAAATTTTGTTTGAAGAAGTTTTTGGGTTTCTTCAACAGTACGATATGCTGTATCAAGTTTATTAAGTGATGTTGCACATGTACCACAAATAACATTTGAATAATGATCATTTAAATTATTTTCAGGTAAATTTATACATAAATAACGTACAATTAAATCACGATAACGAAATGGACGACGTTTATATATATTATATATGCGGTTATTATTTTGTGTACACCAGATTTTATGATGTAATAATGATGTATCTTTTAGACGTATATAACAAAGACGACAACGATCTTTTATACTTGTCCCAGTGGTCATTTCTAATCGAAAGAAAAAAAAAATAAAACAAAAGAATAATAATAGATATTATTATGATAGATATGTGTTTATGTAATATTGCGTCATTTTAAAAAAAGGAAATGTGATTTATGAGATATTAACGCTCTTTTTATTAAAAAAACCTATTATGATTATAATGATTATAATCTCGTTTTAGATAATATACATAAAAAACATATATATATATATAAAGTGAGAAAATTCTTTACTCAGGTAAACCTTTTTTTTCCTTCTATTCTATCGACGACATACTTCGATCGTACTTTTACACACTTACATACATACAGCGAATTAAGATATAGGAAGATAGAGAGGAAAAAACAGAATGACGTACTGCTTTTTTGTCTTACTCTCTCTCTCACTTACTATCAGAAATCTCTCTTTTCTTGGAATTTGTTCAGTGACGATAGCGGCAACAACGTCGGTGGACTTCTTTGCTCGTTCGCTTGCGCTTACGCGCGTTCACACAACATTCTCTCTAGTCCTCCCGGAAAAATATATGATGAAAAAATACGTATGGAGATAGCAAAGCAATAGTGGGTGTTCCTTGGAAGAGAAGGGGGGAGAGAAATTCTCGTCGAACCTCCCTTCGGTCGGGGCATGAACATATTTTGCATGCACACATCTACTATCATCAGAAGAGAGACAGAGAGAGAGAGAGAGAATGAGTGTGTTGTTTGCTCGTTCGTCTTTCTCTTGTTGATTCTCATACTGATGATGTTCAGAACAGTTCTTCGGTTTTTTTTTTTTTATTCTCTTTATCGCTATATAACGGAGAGAAAGAAAAAGACAAGCACTTTTTTGAAGGACGGCAAGACGTGCCTATTGGTGGCACGGTCAGGATTGAACAGCGCAATGGTTATGTTCTCTTCTTCTACAAAAAAAAACTCCTCCTTTTTTTCTCGTTTTTCTTTTTTTTTTTCTTGTTCTAACCATTATGTTCACAATTGCGTGTATAATGCTTCTATGTGCACATTTCCAAGGTTCCCTACTCCAATTCTGTCTAGCTCGTCGTTGGAAAAAAAAGGAGAATAGAAACATAAAGAAAAAAAAAAACGAGAAGTTGTATAACACCCATACATGGATAGACTTTTTTTTCCTTCTATTCACCGATTATATATGTGTGTGTTCAACATAGAGTCTTCTTTGTACTTTTTGTCTCCCACATTCTTTCTTCATTGAGAACAAAAACGTTCGACATAAGCATGAATAGAAAGATGACAAAAAGCAAGACACATAAGCAAAAAAAAAAAATAGAAGACGACAAATACACGCATATGACACTACTAAGGAAATGATGTATTGCACAGAGATGAATAATATAAAAGATTTTTCTATCTTTATATAGAATTCTTTTCAATATATTTATTTATTTTTTTTTCTAAATTAATTTAATAAAATAAAAATAAGAAAATTTTTTGGAATATTTTGAAATAATTATATAAACAAATAAATAAATTCTTGTTTTATTTTACTTACATATAATAAACAAAAAAATGTACCAATTGTATATGTTAATTTATTTCTTTAGTCAAGGTGACGCGAAACTATGCACAATAAAATTTAATGCTGCTTCTTCTTTTTCGTTGTCTATTTATTCAGCTACTCATTTTGCATACACTATCATCCACCTTCTTTCTCTGTATACTCACATGCTGCTATTACTTTCTTGTTACGAAAGATGACTAGATTCTCTCTCTCTCACACATACACTTACTTTCGCACGACGAGAATCTTTATCTACATCACACGACGTTGTCGTCAATGTATTTTTTTTTTGCATTGTTGTTGTTCTGTCTCTCTCTCTCTCTCTCTCTATGTCGATTCTTACCTGTTCCTTACGTACAAGAGAGAGAGAAGTACAACAAGTCAGCACAATGCGTGGATAAACTTTTTTACGCCGAGTATGCATGTGTCTGTTCTTCCTTTTGCGAGTACGCAGTTTTTTTTTTTTTTTTTTATTTTACATATTATCAATTTTCCTTTTCTTTAATTCGTTTTGTAACAGACAAATGAAGTAAAAATAAGAATGCATCAAATACATACGTCGTTTCAAGGACGATGAGACCAAGCGTCACCAGAGATTCGTTGACAATATTTCGTCTTTTTTTTTTTTTCTGTTTTTTATTCTATCTTTCTTTTCTCACTGCATGATTTGACTGTGCCTTCCTTATATATTGTATATCCAAACAGCAGCAACAGCAGTAGCTTTTGTCTGTCTACACCAATGTTGTGTCGTCCCTTTTTTTGTACATTGCACCCAACACACATACGATATAACGTCTGTTCTTTATCGCTCTTCCTTCCTCTCTCGTTTTTTTTTTCGAAAAAAAAAAACCAATACTGACTGACTTTTTTGCGCATGTATGTTTCTTTGTTTCGATTGCTACTGCTGTTGCTCCTTCCGATTAGAATATGTATGTATAAATTGAAATATAAAAGAAAAAGAAATGAAATGAAATTGAGTATAGCAATTATATTTTTTATGATTATTATCATTGTTTACTGAACGCTGCATCAAATTGTTTATCACCACGTTTAAAATCTAATCGACGTACAAATTGAAGGGATTCTTTAGCACCTGATTCTCTATCCATATCACCATCTTCCCATTCAACAGATAATGGTCCTTGATAATTAATTTGATTAAGTGTACGAATTATTTTTTCAAAATCAATTTTTCCACGTCCAAGTGAACGAAAATTAAAAAATCTTCGTGGATCACCAAACATTGTATGACCACCAAAAACTCCTGCTTCACATGGACGATTCCAATCAAAATCAACATCTTTCATATGAACATGAAATATTCGAGATTTAAAACGACGTAAAAATTCAATATAATCAACACCTTGATAACCAAAATGTGATGGATCAAAATTAAAACCAAATGATGGATGATTATCAATTGCATTTAATGCACGTTCAGCACTAACAATATCAAATGATATTTCACTTGGATGAGCTTCAAGTGCAAAATGAATATCACATTTTTTATATTCATCTAATATTGGTTTCCATCGTTTAGCAAAATCTTCATAACCTTCATCTATTTGTTCAGGACTAATTGGTGGAAAACCATAAAGTAAATGCCATATACTTGAACCAGTAAAACCAGTAACAATTTTTATACCTAAATTTTTTGCAGCATATGCAGCTGCAATAACTTCTTTAGCTGCTCTTTGTTTAACACCTTCAGGTTCACCATCACCCCAAACATGTTCTGGTAATATCGGTCGATGACGTCGTTCATCAATATGATCACATACAGCTTGACCAATTAAATGTGCTGATATAGCAAAAAGTTTTAAATTATTTTTTGATAATAAAGAAAGAATTTCTTGACAATAGGCTTGATCAATTGATGCTTTATGAATATCAAGATGTCCACCAAGTTCTAAACCATCAAAACCCCATTCATGAGCTTTTTTTGCAAGAGTTTCTAATGGTATATCAGCGAATTGTCCTGTAAATAAAGTAACTGGACGCATCTAGAATATATTCATTATTTTAATGTATATATTTATATAAAAAAACATAATAATAATATCAAGAATTACTTTTACTAGTATAATTGGATTTAAATAATAAACTATCAAAATAAAGCAAATAAATGTAATGAAATATCTAAAATTCCAAAGAGTAAAATAAGATAAAACAGTTGAATATAAATATATCTAGGGAGGCTCTTCTATTTCGTTTATATGACGAAAATTATTGTGGCGACAATAGATATGAATTGAAGTATGATTGGCTTTTTTTTTAAATCAATGACAGTCTTCATTTTACAACTTCTAATAAAAAAAAGTTTTGCATTAAACTTTGCGATGAAATATAGAAGCAACTTGATCTTTGAAAATCTTAGAACACAAGGCGCCGAAAGAGTCTTCCGAAACTTTTTTTAATTTAAAAAAGATTCTTTATAATTACTCAGATTCTATTATGTAAGGATCAAGTATTATTGCTGTGTAACAAAAGAGATTTTCTATATATTTGATAAAGGTCAAAGTGAACGATCTTATGATGTCATTGTGGACACTGTTTTTGCACTATTGTGGATAGTAGTTACTCTATTTCAACAGAGATATTGCCAGAAGCTATATAATTTATTTTCGCGTCGGGAAAATTGATTCGAACAATTAATTTTTTCAAATCAATTTACCTGCTGTTCATTCTCTTATATTCTATAGCAATTATTTTAATACCATATCGAAGCCTTCATTCATTGTAATGAACAAGTATATATATAGTACTCGAAAGCGGATGATAAAAACAGAAACGAAATTCATACAAAACTTTTGCTCCATCCGTTATCATTGAAACTTTCACATAATATAAATATGTTAATTTCTATTTATTTAGCTTACAAAACTCTCTCACATATTTACATATTAAATTAAGATGACTAGCCAGTCTGAGATAAACCGCTACGACTTGTAATAAAGCTTTGCTGAGAATAAATTATTTCAAAACAGTCTTTTGCTTTATTAAGAGAAAAAAATTAAGAGCATCAATACACTATATTTTATTTGATGAATTATATTTTGGCATCATTTATAATTTTGTATATAAACATAAAATATAAATTTCAAATTCTCTTTTCATATCTTTAGACTACTGTCTTTTTTTTAATTTATCTATTGATTCTATAAAATATTCTAAATTTCAGTTATATCAAAATCACTATTTTGTCTAATCCAATCAATATAATTCAATACTCGTGTATAAATGCCCGGTTTCATTGGACTAGCACATTGTTCACCATAAGAAACAATACCAGCAATTGTATAACGTATAATATTTGATACATTTCTTTGAATATATAAACCACCTCCACTATCACCTTGACATGTATCACGTTCTCCTTTAAGATCACCACAACATAATTGTAAATCCCAATTTTTTACTGCTGATGGTACCACATTTGAACAGAAATCATTTGGATATATAGTTAAATTAACTTGTTGAAGAATAAATGAACCTTAAAAAAAACAGAAGAAGAAGAATATTATCATATTTTTTTTGTTTATTTATTATATATTACTTTGTCGTGCGCCTGTAGCTGTATCACCAAAACCAACAACAGTACCTGTTATATTTATATCTAATGAAGACTTTGTTAAACAAGCAAATTGAATAGTTTTTGATGGTCGAATATAATCATTAAGTTTAATAATAGCTATGTCATTAAGTAAATTTTTATTATCATATAATGGATGCTTAGAAAAAGAATTTAGATTTTATATGATTTAATATTTTTATCTTACTGGTATTGCTTTAAGAACTTTTACAATATGTTGCTCATTTTGTTTTCGTCGATCATATAAACCTACACTTACTTCTAATGTCTAAATAGAATTTTCACTATATGAATTCATCAATTGTTTTTTGAAAGAAATAAACTAACACTTTCAAGATTAGGATAATATTTATTCCAAACAATTGGAATTTCCATTGATTCATAATCGAATCTAAAGAAAAAGACAAAAAGATATTTAATAGTTTCATCTTTATATATCACATACGTATCACTCTCTGTTCTTAAACAATGAGCCTTAAATAATTTATTTGATTATTCTTATTTTGTTTATAAAAAAAAAGAGCAGACCGCAGTTAAAATTGTTTTATGATTAATTAATGTTCCTCCACATAACCATGATGTTGAAACCTTTTATAACAAAATGAAAAATAATCAAGAAAATTTATCAAGAAAAGAAAATATTTTACTAAATAAGATTTGCCTTTTAAATTAACGATATTCTTATATCGTTGACGAATAAGAACAGTAAATGGCCAACTATGAATAGGTACATCGGCTCCACCAATAATACGAGCAGTTGGTGAACTATTTTTTACTCCACATTCTTTCGATAAAGAAGTAATATTATGAATGGTAAAAAGAGATTCTTTTTTTTTCTAAAATTACCATCACAAATTGTTCGACCATTTCCACTAGTATCTGCATTACAAATACACTGTGCTTTAAATGGAAATCGATTAATACATTGAGAAGCTTTTGAATGACATTTAGTGAATAGACAAGGTTCTACAGTAAAGAAAACAATGAGATTTATTATATGAATATTATTTTATGACAGTCTCATTTTATTTTTTAAGATTTTTAGAGTAAACAATTGTAGTTAGTTTACATACTTATACTAGCCAATGTGAGTAAAATTATGCCTATCACAAGTAATATTGTAAAAATGACAGATACAAGGATAATTAATTGTCTAGTTCTTAAATAAAAAGAAAATCGTGAAAATTATGAATTTTTAATTTCATTTTTATCCTACTTTGAAAACTGTTTGCAAATTGTTGATGAAACTTGTTCCTAAAGAATTTTTTATCTTCTTTTTTTTCTATTTTCTATTACTTATTTACTTACATTCATTATATTGTTATCATTTAGTGCATACTGTATTGAACAGAGTCAAACATGCAATTGTAGTAAAGGAAACAGATGAGTGCTATGCGACGGCATTCAATTCAAGGATATATGACGAGAACATGAAAAACTACGTATAAGAAATGAAAGAAAAAAGAAATACTTATGACGTCTTTTTAATAATTTGTCTTTACATAAAATTATGTTCTCTTTTTTTTTCTCTCAAAAATTATTGTGATCAAATTGTCCATAGAAAAATATGCGACGATAGGTACAATAAATAAATATCCTTCATATATATAAGTACTCTTTTTTAGACACACTTTTTGTTAAACAAGGTCATAAGTATTTGACATTATAATTAAGAATGGTATTTCCACATTCTGATGTCATCTGTAAATAATAAACGCCTTTTTGTTAGAAAAGAAGAAAGTTTGGATTTATTTCAATCATTATCATTTTTTATTTGTAATGATTTTGTTCTAAACTTAAATGCTATAATGACAAATACAATTAGAACTGGGAAGATTTTGCCGTTACTCCAAGATCATAAAAACGATTTATGTCTTACGACAATTTCCTTAGATTTGCTAGTTGGCATTAATAGGCTTTTAAAACGTAGTTAATGCATTAGTATCTAGCTGTTAGAAAGATCTAGATCTGTAAACAAATTCTCAAATATCAAGCAAATTTTTGTTGCTTATTTCTGAATAGCACCTTAGCTTTTTCGAAACGATGCTATAGTTTGATGAGAAACTATATAGAAAAGCACTTTTTTTTGCTTTTTTCTTAGGAAGGAGGTTAAACACAATGTGTCATCTGCTTTATCTTGGATATGTTTTTTGAGTCTTTTATTCCATTGAATGATATTTCTTGTTAAAAACAATCAAGATAGAAGAATTTATTACAGTCACAACAAAAGATTTTTTGAATTTTTTTGCTGTCACAGCTCTTTTCTCTTAATTGTGGTTTCTTTCCTTTCTCATAGCTGTCTATGGTGTCTGCGAACAATGCGCGCAGATTCTTCCTCTTCTGCAAGCTTATGATCAGCTAGTTTATACTTCAAATTACTTGTGTGATTGTTGCTTCGTACCAATTTTCAATAAGACTTTCACTTCTTCAATTTTTATACATATTCTGATAGAGAAAAAAATTCTGCATCGAATGAGTATATTTTGAACAGCTTCTAAAAGGATAATAGTGATTTTATGAGTCAAAAACTAGTTTTTTTGCCAATTTTAGACATCTCCCTTGCAAGTTATTGAACTCATTGTAGACAAATTCGTTTATCCTGAACCTTTAGATTATGGTAGATCTTGACATGCTCTACAAAATTACTCGGATGACCTTTACCCATTTTCCGATGAAAAAGCCTGAAAAATTTATTTTCTTTGAAAGATAGGATTTTGCTTGAATTTTGTAGGTGTGTCGAAATTAGGGACAAGGCACCTAATAACGACAGATTGAGTCCACGATCGTATACCGCTGATTTCTCAGTAAATAATTGAAGGAGAAAACTCATTCATATACCATTCGAAAGAGAAGAATCTAGGGATCATAGATATATAAAAATATTTCCATTCATATGTAAAATAGTTGTTAACGAACTCAAACAAGATGAAGCAATCTTTTGCTGTCGTAATTAGGGACACTTGCTCTCTCTCTACATATATAACGAATATGTACAACAGGCTTATTTGTCCATTTAAGGATAAAAGTCACAGAAAGTTTGATGACAATTGATTGTTGTCTTAAAAGAACTATTCTCTTTTAAGGATTTTGCACTTTAACTATTTTGTAACAGTATAGTGAATTTAAAGAAAATGTGTAGATTCAGTCAAATTTCAAAGACTACATACATTTTTGTATTAGGAAAAAAAATATCTCACGCAAATTTCATTGAGGATACTTATATCATGAATAATCATTCACAATGGTATAAGATTGGTATGAGCACTGAAAACTTTCTAATTTTCATGCATAAACATTAAGATTTAATTTACAAACATATTCCTAAGTGTTAATTGATCGGAACATGAACTCTCATTTGATAACTGTATTATTATTTGATAATGAAACTGCGACCACTGCAACGGTCATCGACTGTTATGCCTCATTTCGTCTATAATGTCTTTCTATATTTTTGTCCTCTCCTATATACGTCTTGTTTAATAAAGAAAAGATACAGTTGTGAACGTATAGACAATACAAAACGTCATCATGCCGAAAGGCATAGGCAGCCACTCTTAAAATTTGTCACCCTGTGATCTATTTATAATTAAGTGAAAATGATACTACTTTAATATAAACACATCGAAACTTATTTTTCAAAGATAAGCCAAATCAAAATCCAAAAAAGAAATTAACAGTAAGCATATCAACGTATTATTTTGTAGAGCAATAAAACTACATCAATCTATAGAATTAGTTTTTATACTAAATTTATAATGGAAAAAATAATGGATATCATATGTAATATCCAAAATAGCCAAAAGTAATAGACACTATCTTCTGTGAAATACTTTCGCTTTTATTTTAAATAATTCCTGAAACTACAGTAAGAAAATGAAAGGTTTGAAACTTTTCGAATTGAGACAGTTTTAATGTATGATAGAATAAAGAATTCGAGTTAAGTGAATCATTTATTTGATAAATTTAAATAATGCATTAATGCAAGACGACAAACTGCTAAGATCGTTGTAGGTTTCATTAATATTGATGGACTAGCACTTTGATTTGTAACACGCAGAAAGTCTGTGGATAATTCTCCGGATTTTGATGCACATTGAAGGAGCCAATAACCATACCATTGCATAAATCGAATCATGAAGGGTGT
Source organism: Macrotrachela quadricornifera (assembly GCA_022393335.1). Classification (NCBI taxonomy): domain Eukaryota; kingdom Metazoa; phylum Rotifera; class Eurotatoria; order Philodinida; family Philodinidae; genus Macrotrachela; species Macrotrachela quadricornifera. The sequence continues at coordinate 361,927 of JAJEKB010021235.1, read as the reverse complement.
TCGTGGTTCAGGATAATTAGTTGAAGTTGAATCACCACCACGTTGATACGTTTTTACTTGCCCATATTTGTCAGTTTCGATCACTTTCAATGTCGGCGTTTTCCAGTCATTTATGATCGCAGAAAACCAACACTCATCCGTAATTACTGAAGCACGACGATTGAAAATATAAGAAATGTCTTTTAAATTATGACAATTTTTGTCAAATAGTTTCGCCAATTCTCTTGCTTGTCTACATGCATGTGTCATACCTTGCGCATATTGAGGATTAAATGTACACATTGAATCACCTAATAAAATAAAATTTTGAGGCCATTTTTTACCCAATGATTCAACAAAGTTTCTATCGTCGAATGCGCGACGATATGTAAGTATTGGACTACATATTTTTGTTGCCTTTAATATTGTATAACATTCTGGACCTAGATTTTCTTTTGTCCATTCTAATAAATCTTCATATGAATCATGTGGCACATATTCTGAATTTACATAACCAACGATAATATTTACTAATAGTCCTAATGAGTTATTATTCGTTGTTTTTATTCTACGCATTGGAGTTACACCACATCCTACATTTTTCTTTGGAGGATCAACTACAATACCAAATAAAACTGCTGAATCGAGCAATGGATCACCAGTTCGAAATCGTTCACCAACACATGTAACATAACCACTACCAAAATGTATTTGTACATTTGGTACAATTAAATTGAGACTTCTCTTCAACCATTTAGGTGATGATGTATTACGACCAGTACAATCAATAATAAAATCAGCATAGATATCAAATGATGGTGAACCGATTTTATGCTTCGATCGATATTTTATACCTTTGACAACATTTAATGATTGATCAACTATTAAGTCAGTTACTCGTGTATTACATTTCCATTCGATTTGATTACTAAATTGCAAGCAGAATTCTTTTCTTAAAGCTATCTCCAATGTAAAACGATCAATACCCAACATTTCAATATCTTCGGTTATATTTGCATTCAATAATGAACCGTCAATAATAAATCTTGATTCATTTTTGACTGAACAACTACAAGCATTATATTCATTAAATAATTTATCTTTCAATTGAGGAAATAATTCCGACAATATTTTAAATCCTTCATTTTGAAGTGCATGTACTTGATAGATTTGACTTACACCTGAACGCCCTAGTGATGTTGGACTTTCAAGAGTACAACGATAATTTAAAATTTCGCTGGGTGTCGATTTCATGAATGTGTCATTTAATACATCATCTGATTCGATAATTGTTATTCGTTTAAAAAATTTTGATAAGTAAGCAGCTGTTACCATTCCTGCAATACTGCCTCCCATAATAATGGCATGATCATATTGTTGAGGAATATTCGCAGCAAAGTTCTTTGGTTTACTGTATCTTTTGTAAATTAAATACGAAATCATTGCGAACAGAAATAATATTGCAAACCAAAACATTATATAATGTTGTATATTAAAATAAGATTTGATTACTAAGAGTATAATGTAATATAAAATATATTTTGGATAGTAATTTTCAAGAAAATATTATGAATAAGAAATAAAAAGGATAAAGTTACGCAATCTAAAAAGACATATAAATAAATAAATTGGTTTACTTGAAAGTATAGCATATATTTAATGTTAAAATAATTTGCATGTTTTTAAAATGGGATTAGTAGATCGTCGGATCAATTCTATACTATTTCACCTCTCGATTTGTGTTCTAAGGTTAAATCAAGTAATTGTTACAGATGGTGCTTCGTATGCGTTTTCTAAATTAGTTGATCAATATGTAGGGAGAATTTTGATAAGACACATTCAGTCTGATTGTGCATTCGGTCGATTATATGCACAAATTTATTGGTGAAGAAGAAAATACTTTCAAATTCCGAAAAAAAAAGTAATGAAAAGACATCGACCGCTAGTGATCATCGTAAAAAGAATACTCTATTGTTTCCAATCGTGTGAAAAGTATATAGTAAATCATAGTTAATGTTATGTTAAAATTCAAGATGAGACCTTGTACAATACTTCAGAAATTTCAAAACTCGATTTTTCAATAAAAACTATTTTCAAGAAATTTTTGAATTTGCAAAATGAACATTAAAACCCTCGTTTTTTAGGGATTCTGATTGACAGAACCTGGTTTTTGAATGCTGGATCGAGAAAATTTTTTGAGTGCATATGATTGTAGAGAAATATCTAGTGTTTATAGTTCACATATCAAGAACGAAATTATGTCATTCTATCATCTCAGACTCTAAGAGATTTTCAGAAAAGCCTTTTTTCAAAAATTAATTAGATGAAAAAAATCGCTCTTCACTAAGCTTTTTTATTTAGAAGTTATTATAGTTTTTCTTACTTGACTTTATTTTTGGATATGAATAGTAGCTTCTTCCGTTTATATAAAATAGATCTCGAGATTTGCACGAATATATGTATGTACTATAGGTTATATCAATCTTTAAATTATCATTTTATTCTGAATGTTGAGACAAACTTCTGCAAAATACAACTTACTCACCTTTTTGCTTACTTGGACAAGAAGAGCATGTTTTGGTGAAGATAAAATATATGCAAACTCAACTATAAAAAATAATTCATTCTACTTTTTTCTTATCAGACTTATTTATTATCGAGCACAGGTGAAAACAAGTAAATAGACAACATAGAAAAAAGTCAAAGTCTTGTGATTAGCTTAAAAAGAAGGATATATCTACATTCGTATAAGCTTCACTTCACAAAGTGAAATCGAACAGAAATTATGTCATAATTAAAGACTTTATTTTTGGGAGAGAGATGAAAAGTATATAACATGTCAAAAATAATCTAATAGTGGTTCCTTTAGAGATTTTTTTGTCTAAATATTAAATAAACCATCATTAGATGGTTCTTCAAATATTGCTGAAGATGCATCCACTGAGAGAATTAATCAATTACCAAAATAAGGTTCTCCTGATACGAAGTAAATATTTCTTTAAATAAATAAAAATAAATATCTTTATCTTCAGAATCATTCATAGAAGTTCCATCATATGCACATTTACTTAATCATTTGAAATCATCATCTAATGATGAGAATGGTTAGGTAATTCTCGATTTGATTTTTTTTTTGAATAGTTTCACAATTATAAGTTTGAATAAAATCATGCTATAAGTATTAAAATAAGAAAAAAACAGTGTTATTCTCGTATTTATCTCAATAAAAACAAAGTATGCATCAACGTAAAATACTTGTAATATTTCGAAGGATGTTATTTAACCATTATGTCAGTTTTTCTTCAAGTTATTCAACAGTTGATAATGTGCACTAATGATAACATGGAGAAATTCATTTTTCATAAACGATCCAATTACTTTTCGAAAAATCTTCATTCTTTTTTAAATAATCATTTGTTGTATCTATTATTCATTAGAAGACACAAACTATTTATACTACATAGTTATATTTTAATCAATTAGTTTGTTGAAGTTGAAAAAGCAAAAGACAGATATGATCATCGAAAAAGTAAGATTTTAATCAATCTGATGATCGAAATCGAGGAAAAATTTAAAATACAGATATTACGAAAATCATCACTAGAGGGAATCTTGCATCTAATAAACATTATCGATTGATCAATTAATTATCTATGATCAGCTGTTATTTATAACATATGTTGTCTGAAGAGAGTGAGGCCTAACATTCCGTCTCTTTTTCGTTTTAATTATCTCAAATATTGGAAAAAAAGAAAGTCTACAAAAACTCGCGAAGGATCATATAAATGGGTATTGTTAGTTTGACGCAATTAGCATTGAGTACCTTTGTGTACTCATCAGTGGCGGCGGAGCGCCATTAACCTAAGTGAGGCCCGTAATATTTTTTTTCTACGATGGACTTTTATTAAAAGATAAAGCAAAATATAATTCTTCTTTTTATTAGACTTCAGTAAAAACTACAACGGTCATTGTGAAAACAAAACGAATCAGAAGGTACCAAAAACTAACTTTCTCTGTTCGTTCTTCGATGCAAAAGTTGAACAGATACTTTTCAGATCAATAGAATCTGTCTTTCCTTTATATAAGGGCATGACCAGCCGTGTTGATACCCCCAAGACATAAGATAGGAAATAATATTATTTTAGAGACGTGTATACAATGAATTTTATACCAAATGAAAGACCGTCAAAAATAGGGTTTATTGGTACTAAATAGTAAGGGTTTTGTAATTTTTATAATATCGAACTAGAAAAATTTTGAAAAATTCTATACATTAAAAAATGTTAGAAAACTTATATTTTCTATATAAAAAAAAACATTTGATTTTCCCATAAAATTAGCTTTTTTTATTATTTCTATTATCATACATGTTATAAAATACACTTATTTAATTCAACTTTCCATGTTGTATCCATTGAATATATTTTTAAACATATAAGGTAATAGAAATAATGAAAAGAAGTTAATTTTATGAAAAAATTCAATGTTTTCTTTTCAGATAGAAGATGTGAGATTTTTCACATGTTTTAATGTATAAAATTTTTCAAAAATTTTTTAGTTCGACATTACAGAGTTTATAAAACCCTTCCTATTTAGTACCAATAAATCACATTTTTGACTGGCTTTCATGTGGTATAAAATTCATTATATACACGCCTCTGAAATCCTGTTATTTCCTATTTTATATCTTGGAGTACCAACACGACTGGTCATGCCCATATATATGTGTGTGTGTACATACGTGCTTGGAAAAAACCAAACGTTCTGGAAATAAAACATATATAGACGAAACAGAGAAAAACTAAACATACAGACAAGAAAACATGTAAGAAAAGAAGAAAAATACTTACACAACATACAGAGAAGGGAAATATCCAAGTAAAAGAAAAGAAGAAAAAACATCATATATATAAGTTGTATGTGACATCTATGCGATAGAAGAACATAGAAAAGAAAATATATAAAAAATAGGTGAATTACATTATCAGATAGATATGTCAGAACATGTATATCTAGTTATGTTAGATGCCGAATATAACAAATTCTAGTAATAAAAGATAATATTCAATCCGAAAATAAGTGAGGCTGAGCCTCAAGGGCTGAAAACCAAGTGAGGCTCAAGCCTCACGAACCTCCATGCTCCGCCGCCACTGTAGTGCATGATAAAGCCCTTTTTTTTAATGCTTACATGCTAAATGGAGAAAAGGTCTGACAAATTCAATCACCTAAAAAACACATTCAAACAAAAAGATATTTAAATATCTAACAGGAGCTTGGATAGAGAACTTTGGGTTGCGTATTTGACAAATTATAAACTGGGAAAATTTAGAAAAAAAGATTTTTCGTTTTCTCAGAAAAAGGTTATTTTAAATTTTTGAACATCAATAAGATTCTTTTGTATAATACTCGAATCCGTAGACTAAGAGAATACGATGATGACTGAATACTCTCATATCTCACTACTGAAAAAATATAATCAATTACAGGTTAGTTGATAAATTTCTCTTCAAATAGATATATGAATTGAAGTCAGAATAATTCGATAGATGTCCTCAATGTATTAGACATTATTATTTACTGGCAAATGAATCGATCTCGACCTCTCCAATGAAGTTTCGCTCTCTTTGTGATTCTAATTTTGCACTTATTGTGTGTGTGTTATTTCGCCATAATCAAACTTATTTTCAGATTGAAATAACTGTGTAATTTATTATCTTCTAGATTTTTATAGTGAACGATGGCCGATGAAGCTGCTCGTCGTTCACAATATGAATACAAAGCGGTAAGTAAAATAATATCAATAAATTAAATATACTTTTTTTAATCTATGTTTTAGAATTCAAATCTTGTTTTACAAGTTGATAAATCTTTAATTGATCGACGTGGACGTAATGAAGCTACCGGTGAAGTACTTTCTCTTACAGGTCATTTAAAAGGTACTAGAATGGGTGATCGTGCCCAACGTACACGGCCAGAACGTAGTAATAAGTTCGTATTATTTTTTAACTTTTCATATTTTTTTTATAAATTAATATATATATTTATTTGTATAGAAAACAAAAAAAAGATGATGATCATTCATCAAAATATGATGTTGGACGATTTAAAGGTCAAACATTACTTGGTGATGCAGCTGATGATACATCAAGTATATTATATCGACCAAAAACTCAAGAAACTAAACAAACATATGAAGTATTACTTGGTTTTATTCAAGAAGCAATTGGTGATCAAGCACGTAGTATATTATGTGGTGCAGCTGATGAAGTTTTAATTGTACTTAAAAATGATAAATTACGTGATAAAGATCGTAAAAATGAAGTTGAAACATTATTAAGTACAAAAATTCCTGAACAACGTTTTGCATTTCTTGTTAATCTTGGAAAAAAAATAACCGATTGGTCAACAGATGATAAAGCTGGAAAAGAAGGTAAAACCAATAATAATTAATTGATAAATATACATGTATATATATACTATATTTAGATGAAGAAATTGATGAAACATATGGTGTTAATGTTGAATTTGAAGATTCAGGTGATGAAGAAGAAGGTGATGAAAATGAAATACGAGAAGATGAAGAAGGTGATTTATCTGAAGGTGAAGAAGCAAAAATGGATTATACAATTCAAGAAAAAAATCTTAATAAAACAGTAAATACTTCTTAATTTTATATTAAGATTTAATTTATTCTTTTCGTTTTTTAGAGTGCAAATGATGATTTTACTCGTCCAAGTAAAGCTTTACAACCACATTCAATTGATGCATTTTGGTTACAAAGAAATTTAAGTAAAGTTTATGCTGAAGCAACAGATGCAAAATTAAAAGCACAAGAAGTTCTTGATATTCTTAAAACAGCATCTGATGATAGAGAATTAGAAAATCAACTTGTTCTTTTACTTGGTTATGATCAATTTGATTTTATTAAAACTTTAAGAACACATAGACAAATGAGTATGTTTTCTACTCTTTTTTTTTAATTAATAAGATAACATTTTTTTATTTTAGTACTTTATTGTACTTTACTTGCATCATCACAAAGTGCATCAGAAAAATCTAAAATTGAAGAAAAAATGAAAAATGATCCAGATTTAGTTTGGATTTTACAAGCTTTATCAGAAACTGATAGAAGTGAAACAGTACAGGTTTGTTTTTTTTTCTAAAATTGTAAAAGAAAAATTTCTTTAAATCAATAGGATGAACGTGATCGTCGTGCATCATCAAGAAAAAGTCGTGGTGAAAATGGAGATCAAGAAGCAATGGAAACTGAAAATGGACCTTCGGAAGTAAATTAAATAAAAATTTTTTCAAAAACAACAAAAAAAAACTTAACATTTGTTTTTTTTTCTTTAGTCTACTGCTAATCCACAACATGTTGTTAATTTAGAAGATCTTACATTTGCACAAGGTAGTCATTTTATGGCTAATAAAAGTTGTCGATTACCTGATGGTTCATTTCGATTACAAAAGAAAGGTTATGAAGAAGTGCATGTACCTGCTTTAAAACCATCTGCACTTGATCCTGGAGAGGTAAATTTATTTTAATTAAATATAAATTTTTCAAAATTAATTTTTAGGTACTTTATCCAATTTCTAATTTACCTAAATATGCTCAACCAGCATTTGAAGGTTATAAAGTTTTAAATCGTATTCAAACACGTATGGTTAAAGCAGCATTAGAATCTGATGAAAATATTTTATTATGTGCACCAACAGTAAGTGAAAAAATTTTCTCTTTTTTAATAAAATAAAATAATGAAAATTTTATTTTATTTTAGGGTGCTGGTAAAACAAATGTTGCTTTACTTTGTATTTTACGTGAAGTTGGTAAACATGTTATGTCAGATGGTACAATTAATGTTGATGAATTTAAAATGATTTATATTGCACCAATGAGATCACTTGTACAAGAAGTTGTTGGAAATTTTACTAAAGTAATTTAGAATTTTTTTTTTGAATTTATTTAGAAATTTTTTTAATTTAGCGTTTAAATCCATTTGGATTAAAAGTTGCAGAATTAACGGGTGATCATCAATTATCTCGAGAACAAATAAATGAAACTCAATTAATTGTATGTACACCTGAAAAATGGGATATAATAACACGTAAAGGTGGTGAACGTTCATATACCCAATTAGTTCGTTTAATTATTCTTGATGAAGTACATTTATTACATGATGATCGTGGTCCAGTACTTGAAGCTGTTATTGCTCGAACAATACGTACTATTGAAACAACACAAGATGCTGTACGTTTTGTTGGTTTAAGTGCAACATTACCTAATTATGAAGATATAGCAACATTTCTTAATGTTAAACGTGAAGGGTTATTTCATTTTGATAATAGTTATAGACCTGTACCACTTGAACAACAATATATTGGTATAACTGAAAAAAAAGCTATAAAACGTTTTCAAATTATGAATGATCTTGTTCATGATAAAGTTATGGAAAATGCTGGAAAAAATCAAGTAAAATAATTCTTTTTTTTTATTTGTAATTTTTTATTATTATTATTGTTATAGGTATTGATATTTGTACATTCAAGAAAAGAAACAGGAAAAACAGCACGTGCTATACGTGATGCTTGTGTTGAAAAAGGTACAATAGCAGCATTTCTTAAAGATGGTTCAGCTTCACAAGAAATTCTTCGAACAGAAGCTGAACAAACAAAAAATTTAGAATTAAAAGATCTTTTTCCATATTCATTTGCTATACATCATGCTGGGATGAATCGTGCTGATCGTACATTAGTTGAAGATCTTTTTGCTGAACGACATATTCAAGTACTTGTATCAACAGCTACACTTGCATGGGGTGTTAATTTACCAGCACATACTGTTATTATTAAAGGTACACAAGTTTATAATCCAGAAAAAGGTCGTTGGACTGAATTAGGTGCACTTGATGTTATGCAAGTAAGATATTTGTATTATGAATTTTATGTTTAATATTATAATATATTTTAATAGATGCTTGGTCGTGCTGGTCGTCCACAATATGATACACGTGGTCAAGGTATTTTAATTACAAGTCATAATGAATTACAATATTATTTATCATTAATGAATCAACAAGTAAGTCAAATAATCTATGATATTAAAAAAGAAAATTGTTTTTGAATTATTTTAGCTTCCAATTGAAAGTCAAATGATCTCAAAATTAGTTGATAATCTCAATGCTGAAATTGTTCTTGGTACTGTACAAAATATTCGTGAAGCAGCTGAATGGCTTAGTTATACATATTTATATGTACGTATGATAAAAGAACCACAATTATATGGTGTATCAAATGAATCATTACTTGTTGATAAATATCTTCTTCAACGACGTTTAGATTTAATACATTCAGCAGCTATACAATTAGATAAATGTCATTTAATACGTTATGATCGTAAAACAGGAAATTTTCAAGTAACTGAACATGGTCGTATAGCAAGTCATTATTATTGTACACATGAAACAATAGCTATGTATAATCAATTATTAAAACCAACATTAAGTGAAATAGATTTATTTCGTATATTTTCATTATCATCAGAATTTCGTCATATAACTGTACGAGAAGAAGAAAAAATTGAATTACAAAAATTACTTGAACGTGTACCAATACCTGTTAAAGAAAGTATTGATGAACCAAGTGCTAAAATAAATGTTCTTTTACAAGCATATATATCACAATTAAGACTTGATGGTTTTGCTTTAATGGCTGATATGGTTTATGTAACACAAAGTGCTGGAAGATTGATGAGAGCTATATATGAAATGGTTTTACAACGAGGTTGGGCACAATTAGTTGATAAAACATTAAGTTTATCAAAAATGATTGATAAACGAATGTAAGAAAAAAAGAATTCTTTTTTTTAATTAAGAAAATAATTTTTTTTTAGGTGGCAAAGTATGTGTCCATTAAGACAATTTAAAAAAATTCCAGAAGAAGTTATTCGAAAAATTGAAAAGAAAAATATTTCATGGGATAGATTTTATGATTTAGATGCACATGAAATAGGTAAAGAAAAGAAATTTACTATTTATAAATTAAATAAAAAATTTTAATTTTTTTTTAATCATTATTTAGGTGAATTAGTTCGTGCACCAAAAGTTGGAAAAACAATATATAAATATATTCATCATATACCAAAATTAGAATTAGCTGTACATGTTTTACCAATAACACGATCAACATTAAAAGTTGAATTAACTATAACACCAGATTTTCAATGGGATGATAAAATTCATGGAATGGCTGAAGTATGTTGATATTTTTCTATGACAAAAAAAAATACAAAAATAATATAATTTCTTTTTTTCTTTTTAGCCTTTTTGGATCTTAGTTGAAGATGTTGATTCAGAAATTTTACTTCATCATGAATATTTTCTTCTTAAAAAGTAAGTTTATTTCTATCGTATGAAACATTTATTTAAAATAATCATTTGTATTGATTACAGAGAATATCATTATTTATTTTTATTTTTAGAAAATATTGTGAAGATGAACATTATGTAAAATTTTTTGTTCCAGTATTTGAAACATTACCACCACAATATTTTATTCGTGTTATATCTGATAAATGGATAGCATCGGAGACGCAAGTAGCTGTATCATTTCGTCATTTAATTTTACCAGAAAAACATCCTGCACCAACAGAACTTCTTGATTTACAACCATTACCTGTTAATGCATTAAGAAATTCCAAATATGAAGATTTATATAATTTTAAATTTTTTAATGGAATTCAAACACAAGGTATAGAAAAAGAAATTTTTTTTGTTATGTTTTATTTATTGAAATTTATTTTTTTAGTTTTCAATACATTATATAGTACAGATGATAATGTATTTTTGGGTGCATCAACAGGTTGTGGAAAAACTATATGTGCTGAATTTGCTATATTAAGAATATTTTCAAATGAAAAATTAAGAGAAAATCCTGAACCAAAGTGTATTTATGTAACACCAAAAGAAGAATTAGCAGAAATAGTCCGACAAGATTGGGATCGACGTTTTGCAACAATTGGTAGAAAAGTTGTTATGCTTACTGGTGAAACAGCTACTGATCTTAAATTAATTGCTAAAGTATATTTTGAAAAAAAAAATAGTTATGTAAAAAAATAAATATTTTTTTTTTCTAGGGTCATATTATTATTTCAACACCAGAAAAATGGGATATATTATCACGTCGATGGAAACAAAGAAAAAATGTTCAAAATGTTAATTTATTTATTGTTGATGATTTACATGTTATTGGTTCAGATGATGGGGTAAGTTATAGTTGAAATGCCTAACTAACTCAATAAGGATATATCAAACATAATCTTCGAGGATTTCTTAAGTCTATTATTGACTTATGTCGCAAACATATCAGTTTGAATTCATTCCATGTCGATGTATTTGATAATAAACTTGAAATAGCTAAGAAGTTTTCAAGGAATCTCAAAAAGAGAAAGAAATTTTGGAAGGTAGAAACAATTTTGGATGTAGAATATAAATTTATGTGTTTTTGTTTAGCCTGTTCTTGAAGTAATTTGTTCTCGTATGCGTTATATGAGTTCACAAATTGGACGAAATATTCGTATAATTGCAATGGCAACATCAATACTTAATGCAAAAGATATTGCACAATGGCTTGGTTGTAGTACAAATGCAACATTTAATTTTCGACCAAGTGTTCGTCCAGTTCAACTTGAATTACATATTCAAGTAAATTTTATAAATTTAAATTTTTCTTTTTATTAATAAATATTCTTTATAGGGTTTTAATATGACACATAATGCATCACGTTTAATTGCAATGGCAAAACCAGTTTATCAAGCAATAAATCGTCATTCACCAAATCATCCAGTTATTGTTTTTGTTCCATCACGTAAATTATCACGTATGACAGCAATTGATATATTAACATTTGCTGCTGCTGAACAAAAACAAGATCGATTTTTACATATAACAACAGCAGAAATTGAACCATTTACAAGTGAACTTGAAGATCAAACTTTAAAAGAAACTGTTTTACGTGGTGTTGCTTATTTACATGAAGGTTTAAGTCTTAAAGATCGTACAACTGTTGAAGAATTATATGCAGCTGGTGCTTTACAAGTTTGTATTGTATCACGTAGTATGTTATGGACATTAAAACTTTTTTCTTATTTGGTTATTATTATGGATACACAATATTATAATGGACAAGAACATACATATGATGATTATCCAATAAATGATATTTTACAAATGATTGGACGAGCAAATCGTCCATTAAAAGATACTGATGCTAAAGTTGTTTTAATGTGTTTATCATCTAAAAAAGATTTTTTTAAAAAATTTCTTTATGAACCATTACCTATGGAATCACATCTTGATCATTGTTTACATGATCATTTTAATGCTGAAATTGTAACAAAAACTATTGAAAATAAACAAGATGCTGTAGATTATTTAACATGGACATTACTTTATAGACGTATGACACAAAATCCAAATTATTATAATTTACAAGGTATATCACATCGACATTTATCTGATCATTTATCTGAATTAGTTGAAAATACATTAAATGATCTTGAACAATCAAAAGTAAGAAAAAGAAAAAAAAGTAAAGAAAAAATAAAATTATTTATTTATTTATTTATTTAGTGTATTACAATTGAAAATGAAATGGATACATCACCACTTAATCTTGGAATGATTGCTGCTTATTATTATATTAATTATCGAACAATTGGTAAGTATTTATTAAGATTTTTATTTCTTAGTATTATTTATCTTGATTTTTATTTCTATTTTTTTTAAAGAGTTATTCAGTAAATCTTTAACATCAAAAACTAAGATTAAATCATTACTTGATATTGTTGCTAATGCTGCTGAATATGAACATATACCAATTCGTCATCATGAAGATAATATCTTAAAACAAGTATGAGAATTTTTTTAAAGAAAAAAAGAATTAATTTTTTCTTTATTATTCTTTTAGCTTGCTACACGTTTACCAAATAAATTAAATCATGTTAAATTTAATGATCCACATGTTAAAGCTAATCTTTTACTTCAAGCACATTTATCACGTATTCAATTATCAGCTGAATTACAAAAAGATACTGATGAAATTTTAATTAAAGTAAATTTGTTTTAAATTTTTTTAAATTTTTAAATTTTTATTTTTCAATAGGCTATTCGACTTATTCAAGCATGTGTTGATGTATTAAGTTCAAATGGTTGGTTAACACCAGCATTAGCTGCTATGGAATTAGCACAAATGATAACACAAGGAATGTGGAATAAAGATTCATATCTAAGACAATTACCACATTTTACATCAGAAATTATTCAACGATGTACAGAAAAAGTATGTTTTTAACTTAATTATATAGATAATTTGATAATTATTTTTTTTGTCCTTTAGAAAATTGAAACTGTATTTGATTTAATGGAAATGCAAGATGAAGAACGTGTTGAATTACTTCAATTAAGTACATCAAAATTAGCTGATGTTGCACGTTTTTGTAATCGGTATCCAAATATTGAAGTAGCATATGAAATTCCTGATAAAGATGATATAACATCTGGTAGTACAATTAATGTTAATGTAACATTAGAACGTGCTGATGAAGTATCAGGACCAGTTATAGCACCATTATTTCCACAAAAACGTGAAGAAGGTTGGTGGTTAGTTATTGGAGAATTAAAAACAAATGCTTTAATATCAATAAAACGTTTAACATTACAACAACAAGCACAAGTTGTTCTTGATTTTACAGCACCATCAGCTGGTACACATAATTATATTCTTTATTTTATGTCGGATGCTTATATGGGTTGTGATCATGAATATAAATTTTCGATTAATGTTCACAAAGGATCAAGTCATGATGTCGATATGAAATAATTATCGTACTTTCTTTTCTTTTTTGTCTTTTTGAATTTGTCTTTTGTTGTTATTGTCATGTGTATTTGTAATGAAATTACTTAAAAAAGAAGAACAAATGCTTCTGTTAATCTAGCTGAAATTTGTTCTAGAATATGGAGAATTTTACACATTTTGACTTAAAGAATGAAATAAATTTAGAGGAAAGGAATCTAGTAAAATAAGGATAACGTAATATTAAATCTACAATTTCATACAATGAAATAAAAGGTAATTTCTATGTACTATTATCACATATTGGATTTTATCTTTGACGTTATCCATTTGTATTTCTTTGTCCAAATAAATACAGTATTAATTTTTATTATCATTTTTCTTCGATGCTTACTCAATCAAATGTTTCATATATTATACTCACTAATCGATTATTTTATTCAAGGCAATATTTTCATTTTCCAGCCACCCATCCTAATATATTTATCAAGTCAGACCCCCATTACTCACTTAATCTTTCTATTTCTTAAAATTTCATGTGGTTATCATATATCTTCTAATATTATATAATACAAATTCGTTGTGTCAAGTGACATCAGTCCTTTTATATAACAGCTAAATTGTCTCAGTAATCCAACGGGCTAGTACCATGACTAAACATCAGTGTGACCGTGACCGTGAGTCACGGAACTTTTACTGCTTGTATATACAGATATGCTTGTTCTACATTACTAATGCCGAATTCAGCAGAGAAGCAGTGAGGCAATTACTTTTTCCTTCCTCTTTCTGAGACGAATGCTTCTGTTTTCCTCTAAAAAGACGGACGAAAAATGAGTTAATACTGTATTGAGTTATTGTTAAAAAGTGATTTCCACTCACAATCGTTTTCCTTTTTAAAAGTCCTGGATCCTTTGCTGACCCCACGAAAATGAGTATTTGTTTTATACGGTTTTGAAACAGTGAGTAACTGACAGAGTGCAACAAGGCGATCGCACCTCATTCGAAAAGATTTTTTGATTTTACTGAGCAAAAACAAGTGAAAACATCTACATACTATTCGAATGCATGCCAGAATATGTTTGTTGCGTGCAGGGCTCTCGATGTGGAAGGGGATGGAATGAGCTAGTTCCTTCCACTTTTTACGCCGTGTCTGCGAAAATTTTCAGTTATTTCTCAAAAACTGTCTGGCAAATTTTAGTAGTCAGCTATTTACCTGGTTTTTCTCACAGACAGTCTGCGTTTGAGTGTCTGGCAAATTTTGCGCCCCTTCCATGCCCAAAAATCATCGAGAGCCTTGATTCACAAAGTAAAGCGTATTTCTAATTGTTCACTTTTTGGTTTTAAAAAATGAAAAAGTGTATGCGATCAATTTTCGCCGTTGCGAAAAGAACATTGTTTTTCTATACCAACTAGGAATTTCTCCTCATACATTACTATTTAGTGGATGATATCACAGACCATAATGAATAGCCGGTATTACACCATTCGATGTCTTTAAATTATTATTTCTGCTACAATTAATGATCCAACAAAAAAATCTCTTATTAGTTGACATTTTATTTTATTACTATACGAGCGTTGACACTAACATAAACGCTCGTAAATGGTATAATTACGACCGTAAACCATCCGTTTTACATGCCCAGCATTACGGTCATATTTCTGACGCTCGTATACAGTAAAATACTGACACCGTGTACAGTGAAACACGTGCTTTAATCCAGTCGTATTTTGACTGAAACGCCAATATTCTACGTTATTTATCTGTGTATGATCTCGTATCCGACCGTATATCATAAAAAGTATTTGAAAATAAGAACTTATCCTTTTATAGCCGTTTTTTTTAGAAAATTCTTTTTTTCTATGGCAAACCAACGTCTCAAAGTTCCTAATCATGAAGAAGCCTTAAAATGGCTTTTTTCATCGATTTCCATGCGTGTAGAATTAAAAATACCTCATACAGAAATATTTGAAGAGAACAGCTTTTTAAGCCGCGTTTTTCGAGAGAAAACCTTTTCTGTGAGGGTTCTGATTAATGGAAGAGCCTTAAAATAGCTTTTCTTATTGATATTCATGCATTTGGAATGAAACATACTTTTCCCAAAGGTAGCTGAGAAAAAGGCCTTAAAAGCCATTTCTTGAGATGTCAATATATTTTGAAAGGGTCATTGAATGATGATGAACTTACAACTTAATCAGTTTTATATATGGAGCTATTTAGCGCAAAAAAAACGGTGAATAGGTAAGAAACAGAAATGCTTTAAAATTCCTTTTAAGGTCCTTCTTCACTTCTTAATGTACTTTGGAAGTATCATTGAGCGATTATGAGAATGATGAAAACGCATATATTATAGATTCTACGTATACATATAATCGAATAATCTTGCAAAACACCCTTCTAAGTACATCCAACACTATAAAAATGTTGTGCAAGACAGAATTTATGGTGGTCATCTACTTCATACACATACAAGTATTGTTGCATAATCACAGCTGTATGTGGGTATGGATGTGTTTCTGTTTATATATATCTTTTTTAATATATATTAATTATTATAATAATGTTTTGGAAAAAATTCGTTAGTTTATTGAGAATTAAACATCTTTTAGATGGTCTATTGCATAGTCAACCCTTAATATGGTTGCTGTGAACGACAAGTGAGAACGTCTGCTGTTTTCCACCGTAATTAATTGGTATGCGGCCGTTTACGGCCGAGGGTAATTGACCTGGAAAGGACTATTACATCTTTTAGTAAGTGCTCTCACTTTTATCTCTTTTTTTTTTGAATATTTTCTTTGCAATGTTAAGGGAACAACTGTTTATGCACATAAGGTGACAGAATACGATCAAATACGAAGTTCCAACATGAACTGTCAACAATTTGCACATGAATGTATAACGAAAGTACTTGGATTAAATTGGCCGGATAATGTGCGAATGGTTGGTGATACGATTGCAATTATGGTCGATATTGGTACATTTTGTATCTCGACAAACAATTTGACAAAAGAGAAAGAAGAAAAGAAAGAGAATAAGAATAAATAATGTTGTTCTTTTACAATCCGTGGTATACATTTTGATAATTAATTTTATAGTTCATTTTCAGATGTTTATGAGTTCACAGTCATGAGTGGTATTGATATACTGATGTTATTGATCATTAAAGTTTTTTTTCTATTTACTTTCAATAAATGATAAAATAGCTCAGTTGTTCGTCGACGATTTTTGTTTGGTCTTTATTTAAAAAGTTTATTCTCGCGGAAAATTTTTTTCAATGAAATATCAAATCATAAATATTCTCTTCATTTTTCTTTTCGATTCGATTCCAAATCAATCATCTATTACAAACAAAACGAAGGAAAAACAATCGAACAAAAACAATTGTTTCGTTCTCTAAACGATGAAATTATTCATTTCATTCTATTTGTTTTCGTAGTTGAGATAAAAAAATTCTCTGAGATTTTCTGTGAAGGAAATCTTTTCTCGATAGAAAGATCGAAATCTTGAAAATCTTCGATAGAGTGAATGATTTTTGTAGTTTCCATGATTGATAAACATAAGTTAGTTAATTGAAGAAGATGAGTCTACCATCTTTTTCATTATCATAAAAGACAATCAATGACAATAATATCCCTTTCAATTGTTTTGATAATCAAATAATGAATCTATTGTTTTTCTTCGAGATATTCATTTAATCAAAAATTAACTCAATCATTCATTTGCAGTATTTCATCAACAATATTTTCATTTGCAAATATGAATCTTTCTTTCTTATCTCTTTCAAAATGCAATTAGCTTTGAAAATGATATTCAGTTAATTCAATCATTATACAATGAACTAGGAGCAAGCAGGAAAAGACTGACTTTAATGATTTGAGTCACTTCTAAATCATTAAAATCACCAGAGTCTGATACTTGGAAGCTAAAATAACTGAGCAATAAGATGAAAATTCTCAAAACGAATGCATCTATTTCTCAGATTTCAAAAATCATCTAAAACAAATGACAGAATACCAATACATATTAAATACTAGCAAACTGTGTCTGTAAAGAGACTAGCATTAGAAATTTTTATAGTCATCAATTCAGACACTCATTTTGTGGTAAAACTTAGTGCAAGGTAGTCCATAGAAGAAGACCAGTTTGTATGTTGGCTTTTTATGGTTGTACGAACGTTAATAAAACATAACAAGTTTCTGTTCCGCCTGGATAATGTATTTTGTAAAATAGTTTCTTTACATTTTTTTTCAAAAGATACACATAAGGCTCATCTATAAAGAAATTTGGACAGAAGAGAAAAGGACGCGGTAGATGATTGTAGATGTTTTTCGTTTTTTAAGCATTTTCATGAAAGTTTTGGAATAAATGAGGGTGTGACAAAATTAAAATTATTCCTAGTTTTCACGAAATATCTGATATATGGTCTGCTAACTAATTTGAATATACACGGTAAGATTTTCTGAGTTGCTGTTATTTTTGAAATATCGGAACTTGAGGGTACTTAATTATATTTAGGTTAGTTACAACTTCTCCGCACCTTTTTAACTCAAAAGTTTTAAAATTTCAAAGTTGAAAATTTTGAAAATTTTGTCATATAGATTTTAAAACTGGTACCATTTGAGATTTGCCACCCCTTGAAGAAAATTTGTGTCATTATCAAGCTTCTCCTTTTACAAACAGTTATTTACCTGGTTATTTTTCCACAGAAATATGGGTACGAAACAGTAATAAATTAGTCAATAATAAAGAATACTAAAAATTAGAGTATATAAATAAACAAATTTCTATTATCAATAGAACT
Source organism: Macrotrachela quadricornifera (assembly GCA_022393335.1). Taxonomy (NCBI): domain Eukaryota; kingdom Metazoa; phylum Rotifera; class Eurotatoria; order Philodinida; family Philodinidae; genus Macrotrachela; species Macrotrachela quadricornifera. The sequence goes on along the minus strand of JAJEKB010021235.1, from coordinate 343,297 downwards.
AAATATAGAACGAAACAAGTGTCTGTTTCAATTTTTGTCACTTAGTTCTCAACTAAACCGATTTTGATGTCGTGGCAATACTTGCTCATTTTGAGATTTAACGCGATGAAGCATCCGGCTCGAATGCTTGCACATAATCACTCCTATCTAATCGTCGCTCTATGGAAGTTTTCTGTTATAACAACAATTGAAGGCATAGATGGAACCGGTCTGGGTTTTTGAAGACCAGTACCGGTAGAGATAGGTTCGGACCGAACCGGCCGGTCTACCAGTAATAGCCGATCTAAAATTTTTATCAATATCAATTCTATCTTTGTATAGTGATAATTGAGATAGTCAACTTGTACTGAAATTTTCTTATGTATTCTGTACAAGATAACAGTGATATCCGAAAGGTTTGAACAATTTTATGCAATAAAAACAGGAAAAAAAATAAATAGACCAGCAGGTCACCAGCCTACCGGTTACCGGCCGGCCTACTGGTCACGACCGGTCTAAAATCCAGACCAGACCGGCCGGTCACTAGTAGACTGGTTCCGTCTTTGATTGAAGGATTAAGAAATAGAAATTTTGCTTCAATTTCTCAATAGTTTTATGACTCCAAAGATTCAAATAACCAGCAACAATAATCTAGTGTATTTGTATATTGCAGGAATTCAAATATAAATTACACAATTGAAGAAAATTATTAGAATTTCTACATTGATTTGACTTGCTCTTCTTTCATTTTCAGTACAATCCTAATAATGAAAAAGAAATTGTTTTGTTATCAGATATTTACAAGAATTCAATGGAATGGCTTGATTTGCTTGAATTTTATAAACATAATTGATGTCAAGTTACTTTGTTATGTAGAATTTTTATAAAATTACAAGTTTTTGGATCATGCACATATCTTAGCCACTATGATAGAATAGTTCGTTGGAACAAATCGCAATTTAACACTATATTTTTTGACTCTTTAACTGATAAAAACAATAAAAACTGTCACTTATTGAAAAAAGAAATGTAACATTTTCAACGTTCCTCTTCTGATCAAACTGCGCTGTCCACAAGCGTGTCTTTTTTTTATATAACACAGACATTCATGTGGATAGATCTTGAAGAAACGCAACATCTGACTCATTGATTATAGTATAACACAATAATGTAAAGTCATTACTTATTCATCACATATTAACCATTATTATTTAATGCACAGACTCATTAAATTGGGTCTTGATCGAAAGAAAAGTCATATTGAAGAGAAAAAGTGTGTGGAGAGAGAAACGGAAATGTATTTAGAGAGAATGTAACTTTTTCTTTATATTAATCAATTCCAACTCAGTATTTTATCATAGTTTAACCATCTAGAACACGTGCGATATATTTAATGGGTAAAGTACTAGTATTCATTAGATAAGAGACTAATATATTATCATTTATCATGATTTATCGAAGTTTTGTTTTTGAACAGATACCTTCAACTAATATAATAGAAGTTTTGATTGTATTTGATTATTGTATCCTTATATTGATATGATCATGAAGAAATAAAAAATTTTTCATTGAAATTTTGTGTATATTTGACAATGGAACAAACATTTTGTTCAATGATATAGATAAATATCTGTGAATTTTAAATATATTGAATACGACAAAAGTTTTGCAACATTCTTTATCCTCATATATCTCAATTTGAGAAAATAATAAAACCTTAATTTTTTTAAAGGTGCATTGTAAAAAAGACTCCACAAAAACTGCATTAAATATGAACAACTTATATGGTAGTGCTATTTTCCAGCATATCCAGCATGAGAAAGATGTTTAGAAGCCTGTTTTGTAATCTTGATTATGTGAATGAGATTGAGTAAGTTGTTCACTTTAAGTATGTAAAACTATCAGTACGCCAACTACACTTATTATTATAATGCATAAAACATCTATTTTTAATTGAAATTCATTTTCATTTTATCAGTATATTACACATTTGAAATGATCAAGAAACATAGTCCTTAATTGAAAAAATATTCAGCTTCATCAAAATGTTTTTGCTTCTGCTGATTTGAAAGAAAAATATCCAAGTAATAATTCAAGTAGAATCGATTTATCAATTAGATAGAGTCAAATTGGCAACGTCATAAATATATATATAAATTTGGAATCTAAAATTTGATTCATAATTTTAAATATACCAGGCGTTGTATTACAATGATGACGCCTATTTAAACAAATTCAGGAGAATCGAAAAAATAAACTTTTATAGAGGTTCATATATTTTTTTATTAAATATAAAATAAAAATAAATTTTATTTTCTATTTCAAGGTATTTCTGATGATGTTGATTGTCTTTGATGTGCATTTATACTATTAAGATGAAAAAAAACTAGATTTGATAATGCTTGATGTTCATCAACAACTGGTTGATTTGATGATGTTACTGAATGTTCAACAGGTGCAGCCGGTAAAGTAAGAAGACTTTGAAGAATACTATATGCTTGTGGATGATCAGTTGTTGTTGGTGACATTTGATGTGAACGATATTTTTGTAAAACATTTTCAACTTCAATTAAACCATTTTTAATTATTGCTTGAACTTTTCGTTTACGTAATGTAAAAATAATTTGTGAAAAAGCAAGAATTATAAAAACAAGAAAATAAAGTGTAAGAATAAGTAAATGTGAACCAGATGCACGAAAACTAACACAAGTTGTTATTGGTGTTGAATGATTTTTTTTCTTAAATATTTCTTTAAATGAATAATAAGATTTTTTTAAATATTCAGAACAAATAATAGCACATATTTTATAATCACCAATAGGTAAATGTTTTAATTCAAGTGAATTTCTCCAAAATGTTAAATTTTGTTCAGGCATTGAATATGGATATTCTTGATTACGACGAATTGTAAATTTATACATTTTACATGTTCGTTGATCATTTTCACGAGCTATTTCAAATTGTACATTAGCCGTTCGAGAATCATGTATACGAGCACGAAGATAAAATGGACTTTCAACTATAATATCATTACTAGCTTTAACTATTTGAATAAAACATATTAATAAATACATAGTAAATAATAGAACCATAATTCTACTATGTTTTCCTCTTTGCAACATCGACATACAACTAACTAACATATATTTTGTTATGATAATATCATACGCTGTAGCATCCTTCTCGTTCTATTAGTTCTTTTCTTTTGAGATCTAGCTAATGTTTATTCATGTCTTTTATTATAAATAAATACGTAGAACATATAGGAAAGAAGAAAAAAAAAAAGATATACTCATATAATAAATGTTATTTTTCAAGTTTATTTCGTTGTTCATATTGTTTTGTTTGATGTTGTTGATTTTTTGCAGCTAATTCAAGTTTATCTTCATTTCGACAATGCATAGCTTGTTTATAACTAGCTGATTGACGAATTAATTCTAATTCTGGTGTTGGTAATGTTCCACGATGAGCTGGATCAGCTACAATACTTGAATCAATACCAGCATTTATATTATATGCACCAGTACCACGTCTATCCAACGGAGATGCATCATGACGATCACAGGGTGCTTTGTATGACATATTTACTTTATAAATAAAATTAACAAATGATAAACTATACTTTATATTTAAAAATAAAATGAAAATGAAAAAGAAAGTTTACAAACGGACTAGACCAGTACGAAATTACTATGTTATTAATGTAAAATGACACCTCGATCAATCAATTATCATTTACTATATCCACACGGTCCCTGACTGACATGCGTTCTACAAAAGAAAGAAAGAAAGAAAAAAAAGATACTAACACACATTTCTATATATATATATAGATATAATAGATTATATTGTATGTCATCTATTGCATATAGATTAAAGACAAATATTTAGAAAAAAAAATAACTTTATTTTATTTTAATAAACTTGAACAGTATAATTAGAACCAAGTCGAAACATAGATAAATATATACGAATTTGAAGTAAATTAAGTAATAATTCATCTGTTAATTCTCTTGAATTATTTGATAATTTCGTTTGAGTTTCCTAAAAAAAAGAGAAAAAGAATTTTATTTTTATACAAAAAATTTTACTTGAATAAGATCAATTAATTTCATTATATCAGTTTGTTTAATAAAATTTTTTTCTTCAGTTATTTTATTTCCATAGAATAACTATAAAATAATTAAATTAAATACAAAAAAAAAAAACAACCTTCTTCTTCCAATTTACTTCAGACAGAGTAGAAAAAGTCATAATTAATCGACGAAGACATGAACTTGAAAGTATTATTTGTATAATTAATGTATCAACAAGTCCTGTATCAGTATCAATTTTAATTTCTTGTTGTTTATATTCAATATTAACAATATTCATTCGACCAATTAATATTTGTCGAGCAAGGTTAATATTTAATTCTCAAATAAAATAAAAAAAGTTTTATTATCAAAACAAATTACATTAGGTTAAATTTTAGTAACTTTTAAACTAGAAAACAAATTTTTATCTCAATTCTATAGGATGCTACAAAAAAAAGAAAGAATTATTCTGATAATGTAATATATATTCTTTTACTTTTAAAATTCAAAGCAGCATCATTTTTAATTGTTAAATTTAAATAATACTGTTGTTGATTTATTAAATTATTTTTTTTTAATGATGATATAAATTTATTTTGAAAAAAATTTTCAATTAATATTTCATCTTCATAAATATGTTCATATAATGATAAAAGAATTTTTTTTAAACCAATTTGATAATGTATTTTATTTTGATAACGAAAAATAAGTATTGGTTGACATATATATGTTTTTGAAATATTTTTATTTATATTAAATATCCAATTATTTGTTGATATTAATTGATATATTTGAATATTATTTGATGATAAATAACATAATAATATTAATAAAAAATCATTTGATTGAAATATTCGTAATTGTTGATCATTTAAATATAATTTCCAATAATTTTTATGATATTTTAAACAATTATTTATATTTAATTGATAAAACATTTCAAGTTTAGTTAAAATTCTTTGTAATAAACAAGCATTTGATTGTAAATTAGTTATTGTTGTTGTTAAACATGAAAGTTTTTTAGTTTGATTTGATAATGAATTAATACGTGAATGATTTGAATAATTAGGTAAAAGATTATTTAATCGTTCAAATTTACCATTTTCATAATAAAGAATTATTTCTTGTCCATCTAAATAAACATTAATAAAATTAAAAAAAAAATCAATAATAAATTTTTGTTTTATTTACCAACAATTAATTTATTAAAATGACCAAATCTTAAAATTTTTGTTTGATTAATAATATCATCATTTAATGATGATTTTAATAAATTTAATAATGATATTGAACGTATTTCATTTTTTGTTATATATATAAAATTATTTAAATAAATACATGCTGATTTAATTAAATTATCAATAAGTATTCGATGATATTTTATTGAATTAATTATAATTATACTTCCAATTGATTCATATAAAATAAAATGATTAAAAATTTTTTTTGGAAATTTATTATTTATTGTTGATGTTAAAATATTATCAAGTAAATTTGTATTTAAATCATAATAAAATCCAATAAGTGATATTGGATAAGAATTTAAAGATGTATACCATATAATTGGTTTTAAATCCTTTGATAATTCGGATAAAGCAAGTATTCGACCATCAGATAATGATATTAATAATATAAAATGATCTTCATCATTTGTTATATGAGAAAAAAGACGATGATAAAATGAATTATCTAATAAAAACCAATAAGGATAAAATGATGAATTTAATGATTGATTATTTTTTGATAATGATGATGAACAAAGATAAAATAATGGAGAATTTAATGGTAATGTACATTCATTATCAAGATAAGGTAATATCCATGTTGTTAAATCTTTTTTAGATGACCATTTAATATTTATTTTTATTTCGTTTAAATAATATTCAATGATTAAATCAATAGAATCAAGAAGTTTTGTTGTAAATTGATAAAATATCATTATCTTTTTCTTTATTTATGATTCATTGTCTCTTTTGTTTAAAAATAGAAGAGAAAGAAGAAATGATCCTCGTCACGTTGAATATTTATATATATATATATAAACAAAGAATTTAATCCTTTATAATTGTTTTTTTTTGAATTAATGATTTCTTCTATTAAGATCGACTTAACTCAAAAGAAAAATTTGAAATGTAATATCTTCTTTTGAAAATTTTATTGGATTATAGATACAATATGAATATGTATCTAATAAAATCATTTTATTAATTTTTGATCAATATATTGTTTAAAAAATTTCTTTCAAATTTTTTTAAGAATTAAATTAATCTGAATATTACAAAGGTCAATGTTTTTGATTGTAGATCATGACGTTTTTCCGTTGGATTTTATTAGTCTTCTTGCGGAAGTTTGTTGGAAACATGAGACAACATCCAGGCAGTATATTGATTCAGTATCAATAGTATTGTTTTTGTTTTACCAGAAATTCTGGATTTTTAATTGAACTAGAGTTATTTTTAGTTTTTTTTTCTATATTAATATTTAAAAAAAACTTTTTTTTTGGTTTGATGACAATCTGTTGATGTCTTTTTCTACTAATCGAATTATTCTATGAATTTGTCGATTGATTGCATGAATAATGTGTGATATATATACATTATCCGATAGAATAATAAAGAGATCTTAGTTAAGTTCGATCGACTAGTTTCATACTTCCTTTTTTTTTCGACTAGTCTTAGTCGCTTTAATATGAAAGCGTCTTGTTCAAGTAGCTACTTGAAGGAAACATCTGCAAAACAAAAAGTAGACATCATACACATGCATTGAGGCGTTATATCTTACATATGTAAAACATTTTTGTTACATTGTTTATGCTTTAATAGATAATCGATTACAGCAAGTGCATGAAACTAACATCGCGGTTTTCTGTTATTCATTTAACCGAAACAATTTGTAAATAGAAGTCATTTGATCTAGTCTATCATAAATAACAAAAAACTTCATATAGAAAAGGAAAAGAAAAAAAAAAAAATCTTACCGACATTTTCGTTGACTCAATCTTTTATCATATATGTAAGCCTGATAAACCAAAAAAAAATGATGAATGTATCACATAGCAACAATTTAAGTTGTATTCAGCTATAAAAACATTAGTTTCTTTCTTCCATTTTTTATTTTTATGCATTCATTTTGAATTTATAATCGAAAAAATAATCAAGAAGATATTTCATGACATCGGTAAGTATTAGATTCATTATATATCAACACTTCTATTCTAATAGTTTAATTGGTATATATATAATTATTTCATTTAATTTATTAAATCTTTATAGAAAAGTTACGATAAACAAAAAGATTATTCTACATTCATACTGATTTACTTTGCGTTCTGCTATTCTCTCATCTATAGTAACAACTATTGTCTATATCGCATGCTAGGTTTTTCTTTTTCTATTTTAATCTGCATTTTTGACGGCAACCCATTGAGAAGAAGAGAGAGAAGAATAGTATTGACAGACGTCCCAGTAATCGATTCTTATCTATTTTTTTTTCTATTTCTTCTTCATCGCCTTCGTTTCCTTTTAATCCATCTTTTTTTTATATAAATGACAGCATGATGACGTATGCCAAAGTATTATTAAACTTTTATCAATATCAAATTCTATCATCACCTATATAATATTATAAAAAGAAAATTTTATCCTCCTCCTTAAAAAAAATGAAAGAAAAAGGTGTTCTTTTTTCCTGTTCTTTTACTCATACATTTATAATAAAGATATGAGAAAAATAAATTGACGTATGAAGTAAATTTGTTGATTCTTTATCAATAATAACTCCTTCGTAAAGAAAGATAATTAATGACACATAAAAGTAATGAGAAAAATTTAAAAAAATGTTATTTTTTTTATTTTTAGCGTTCGAATAGAGTTAGTACTACCAAAGATAATATTGGTATGACATCAAAACAAGAACGTCTTGCAACTGCCCGTGGTTCAGAATGTAAGTTGAAAGATTTTCATTTCTTTTTTTTCTTTCTTGTTTCTACATTCTATTTGTCTATTATTATTATCATCTATCAGACAATTCATCGACTAGACCAGTAGCTACTAATAATCCGAGAAATCAACCATGTAATAAAATATTTTTGCTAAAATTACTAATATAATTAAATCTTGCTAAACTTTTGCTTAATTAAATAATTATAAAAAATAAAATTTTATTTTATTTTGTTATTACTTATTAGATGATATACGAAATACTGAAGAAGGTATTGGAACATGTGGATGGATTCTTGTTATATTATCCTATATGCTTTGTGTAATGACATTTCCATTTTCACTTTGTGTTACTGTAAAAGTAAGAAAAATACAATAAAATTTTTGTTTTTTTTTTAAATATATGAAAATTAGGTTGTACAAGAATATGAACGAGCAGTTATTATGCGTCTTGGTCGAATTTTACCTGGTAGAAATCAATGAAAATTATAGATGATTATATTATGATATATTTTAGGTGGTGCCAAAGGTCCAGGTTTATTTTTTGTTTTACCATGTGTTGATTCAATAATGAAAGTTGATTTACGAACGGGTTAGTAATTAGTATATTAATATTTGATTATCATGAATATTGTTCTATTTTTTTAGTTACTTTTGATGTTCCTCCTCAGGAAATTTTAACAAGAGATTCAGTGGTTTGTAATTTAATAAATAATTTCGATGTTATTATTAATATTTTTATTTTTTATATAGACAGTTTCAGTAGATGCTGTTGTTTATTTTCGAATATTTAATCCAATAATAAGTGTAACAAATGTTGAAAATTCACGTTATTCAACACAATTACTTGCAGCTACAACACTACGTAATATATTGTAAGTTAATTATTATAAATAAAAATTTCAAACAAATATTTTAAATTTAAAAGAGGTACAAAAACTTTACAAGAAATATTATCTGATCGTGAAAATATTTCACATTCAATGCAAGTTCATCTTGATGAAGGAACTGATCCATGGGGAGTTAAAGTTGAACGTGTTGAAATGTGATTATTTTGAATTAATTATATTCTTTATGGAAAAATATGATTATTTATTTAGTAAAGATGTTCGATTGCCTGTTAACATGCAACGTAGTATGGCTGCTGAAGCTGAGGGTTAGAATTTTATTTATTTACTATTTATTATATAATTAGATTTGATTTGATTTTCTAGCTGCTCGAGAAGCTCGTGCAAAAATTATTGCAGCTGAAGGTGAACAAAAGGCATCAAGAGCATTAAAAGTAAGATATTGTTTTTTCTAATGATATATTTGTTAGAATTATTTTTATATATTTAGGAAGCTGCTGATGTAATTAATGAGAGTCCAATTGCATTACAATTGCGTTACCTTCAAACATTAACACATATATCAGCTGAAAAGAATTCGACAATCGTTTTTCCTATACCTGGTAAATGAATTATATATTGGTATATTTTTATTACTTTTTTTAATTTTTAGTCGAACTTTTAAGATTAATGAAAAGTCGAAGCGAAGGTCGAACTACTACTAGTGGTTTTTAAACTATACTAGTATCCTTTCTTATTTCACATCTGTGATTGCTATTAATTAACAAATAATAATTTTTCTTTTTCTATCAAAGTGAATTACACTTAAATTTATGCTTATTTACTTATTTTCATGCTATATTAAAGAATAAAATAATTTACAAGCTTCTTCATTGGCTATTTGAATTATTTAATTTTTAAATAAGAATGCAAGAAAATATGATGTACTTGTATATTTAGTGAAATTTCTTTTGAAAGCTAAGAATCATTATCAGTGAATTTTATATACAAAATAATTAAAACTCGACACAAAAAAAATCATAAGGATAAAAGTCAATTTTACTGAAATGTAGTGACCTTTTGAATTGTAATATTCTAACATCTTAAATAGGTTATGAACTAAAAGAAAACTAGATGGCATTTGAGTTTCACTCAATTGCGAAATGCGATGCGAATGTAGGATTATTATGTAAATCATAGTATTGATAAGAATAAATCTACATGAAGAATCAAAAAATGTGTTTTGGGAATAAACCGTCCGTTTTTGAGTTTCTCTAATCTATAGAGAGATAGAGAGAAAGTATGCCTTGGATTATTGCTGAAGATCTAAAACTTTGATGTTTGATAATTTTATTTAATTCAAAAAATCTTTTTGAAATTTAAGTAAGAACCATCAACATTATAATCAATTAGATTATAATAGAACTATTTTAATTCACGAATATTTAAATAACGAATTTTGAAAATGAAAACAAACAGAGAAGTTTTCAAACAAAAACAAAGTCATGTATTCTGCTTTTTATTGCATGAAAAACACAAATATTTCAAAGATTTGATCTTGGTTTTGCTTTCATTTTCGTTAATTAGTATTGTAAGACATGGACAAGACAGTAGTAACAAGATGAACTCTACAAAGGCACCGTAATAATCGTTTGTTACATAAATAAAAGTCCATCGGTAGCGTATACAATAAATTTGATGGATCAAAGAGATCTTAACAATTAAATGAAAACAAAATATATATCTAATATCTTATTAAGACTATTGAGATTAAAATTTAATTCTGCTTTATTTATCATTTTGAATTGTCAGCTGTTATCAGATGTTTCAGTATCCATTACCTATCATCTTCTGTTCGCTTAGCTGTAAATCAGATCAGCTGCTGAAAGAAAACAGCGGCTAACTCTCACTGCTATGTTCATTTTAATTATCTTGAACGGTGACAATCGTCAAAAACACGTTTTTTCGGAGCTTCTCATATAAAAACAAAATCTTGTTTTTAGAATCTCTAAACGGATTTTCCTAATTCAGACTCGAACCTTAAATCTCGCGTTTAAACTAACGAGGGAAGGCCACCAACTGTCTCCTCGCTTTTGAGCTGAAACTCAGTTGACAATTGGTAATCGAACGTGCTGATTCCGAATATCACAATGGGTTTTGCCCGCTCTCGGTTTAAAGGCTAGTTTTTTGAACAGCTTGGTTTTCACCCAAAAAGCCGTTTTCACTAAAAAATTCTCTTGACCTGTCCTGATGGAAAAGCACATCATCACATTTAGAGAAAAGAACTTTTTAAGATTCTAAGCGAGTTTTCAGCGTGTAAAACTTAAAAAAAGAGAGAAAAAATGATAATATTCTTATACAATTTATGAAAAAAAACTACTGTTTTTCTTTTTGTTCTGTTTTTCGCCTACCGACGATATTCAAAGAAGAGAGCTGCATGTATTTGTTAGACATGATACCCGTCTTGATACATTTCACCTTAACAAGAATGTGGTAAAAAGGGAAAACTGACTACAGATAGCAACTGTAAAAAAAATTTCAAAGAATGTGAGATGCGTAATTCAATGCAACGAACTGAGAACAGGAAAAAAATATTCATAAGAGCAGTGATCTATAAAAATACATGTAGTTTAAACACTATTATCGGAGCGTCAGAGTTATACAACGCTCGACACCACGTGTTTATTTAAACTCGAAGAGTATCCATCAATTGCAGTAGATTTTGTTACTGTTTCCCTGTAAAACAAAATGAATGTGCAGAATATCGTTTCGGCTTTGAGTGATTTAATTGTAACTAATTTGATCGTTACACAACAGTCTCCGATAACATCACAAGAACGACAAATGGCCGAACATCCAGCCGATACTGTTAAATTAATGGGTAGTGGATAAAAAGTTGATTATGTTGAAGAAACAACTTTGGATTTCGGTCGTTATACAGATGATGAATAGAGTGAAGAGGAGGAAGAATCCATGATGGACGAGAAAGAAAGTGAAGAAATGGATGAAGATTGGCACGACAAAGAGTTAGCTTTGGAAAAATATAATTTAAAAAGCTTTTCAAAAGAGTTTATGCGTCAAGTTATCGATTTTGTTGATCATGTAGAACCAGGAAGTAAACATGGGAGATCTTGGGAAGCCATTCATCACCGATTTCGAACAATCCCAAACAGAAGTTATATTCCACGTTTTCGAAAATATTTGGAACATCATGGGACAAAGCAACAAAAGACTCAAGATCTGGATAGTTTGGTTTATAAAAAGTTAGTTGATGCCAGACAAAAGAATCTCGTTGTTCATGACTTGGATATCTAGCGATAGAGTTTTAAAATAGCTAAAGAAGTAAAGCTCGACAATTTTCATGCGTCTCATGGTTGCGTGGAGAATTTTAAAAATCGTCATAGATTAACTTCTCTGAAAATTACAAACTTTGTTTCACATCATCAAGTCGAAAATCGGGAAATTATAGAAAAATCAAAGGAAAGTTTTATTTTGAACTTTAAAGAAGTGTCATCTCATTTCAAACCATCTGAAATTTTTAACACAGTTCAAACAGGTGTCGAAAAAGAATTGCACTCCAATCGTACTATCTCTTTCGTTGGTGAAAAAAGGACTTTTGTTGCAGCTTTTCAGTCGAAAAATGCTACCACACACTCTTACACTTTACAGCCAACTATTTCATCAGACGAGTGGCTCTTAGAAACGATTTATTTATGTTTGCAAGAGCAGGGAGGTGAGTTTAACGCTAGTCGAACCGTTTTAAACTGTTATCGCTTGTTCTGCTTCTTTAGGAAAAATGGGAGAGCAAGTAAAAAAACACCTATTTCAGCCGAAAAATGTCGTTATAACCTGTTCGATGTCGGGAAAACTTACTACCATATTGATTGAACATTGGCGAGATAACTGCTTTCTTCCATTGGTTGGTACTAAACGTGTGCTGCTATCAGACAGTTATCCTGGACAAAGTCGCGAAGAACTCTATCAACCTGAAAATTGCGGTGGTAAGAAGGTCACACGTTTACAAATACCACAAAATACAACTGAAGACTTACAGCCACTGGACTGTTATTTCAATAGGCAAATTAAAAATTTCCTCAAAGCATGTTATCATCGTGTAGCGTTAGATGAGCTAGATATACACTTACACGAACGAAATAACATCATACGTTTAGTAAGTCTAATGCACAATCAATTGAGCGCAGATGTATTTATGCCAGTGATTAAATACGCTTGGTTCTCCAGTGGTTTAATACGTGATGATCCTTCTCCATTTGTCAGTGTCAATCAAGTTTGTTTTCGAGTTCAGAAACTCATATACAGTGTGAAGAAAATCACTGCGATGAGTCTGTTTTTATAACTTGTGCTCGATGTTCGATGAAATTGTGTTTTCAACACTTTTTCACTAGTTATCATTTCCATTAAAAATACAGCAAATATTTTTACGAATCATGGTTCCGTGATACTACTTCATCACTCTCTTTGTCACAAATTACTAACAGCATATATGCAAAACAACAAAAAGAAAAACCATTGTGATATTCGTAATCAGCACGTTCGATTACCAATTGTCAACTGAGTTTCAGCTCAAAAGCGAGGAGACAATTGATGGCCATCCCTCGTTAGTAGTTTCTTACAGTTTTCAATAGTCTAAAGTCTTATCGATACTGTTTATAATTTCAATGAGAACTTTTCTATCATACCTAAGGCATGTATTGATTAGTTCTCAATTATTTAATTGTGACGATTAAAAATTCCACATTGATAAACTTTATTTAAAATTAGATGATGATATGCTAGTCAATCTTGTGCATGATACGTGTACAACTTTCGAGAAAACATTTAAATAATAATATCAGATGTTAGTTTCAAATTGTTCAATACTGATCAATAGCATCATGAATCTTGCAAAGATACTAGATATGTATACTATTAAATTATTTATTTGTATAAAATATTTCGACTTTAAAATAGAATTTGATGGCACACAAAGTTTATATATTGATGAATTGTTCGTTGTAGACATTTTAAAGCCTGGCAGATGGACTTATGATAAGCAATCATTCATTATCATTTATAAAGTGAAAATAATAAAATGTTCTTTTCTTTTGATAAGCAAAAAATAATAATAGTACTCCAACATGATAATGTTCTAAAGAAGATATATGCTTAACGTTCTTCAACAAATTCTTTCCCCTTTATTGATTAACAAATAGATTTTAATCAAGGTTTTTAGTCGATCTTCATGCTTCATAGTTGAAGAATTCTAAGACAAACTGTTGTAATGAAGTATAAAGAAGATTTATTAGTTTTGATTAGTTCATTTAATTCGTATTAATTATCATTATTAGATATGACTCTCTTGCATTTTCTTTCCATACCAGAGCATCTCTTTGTTGAGTGTTCCAGTGAAATGTTTCCTCAAAATATAATCAGATGTAAATTAGTAATTTTAATGCAACCAGATATTGAATTCTTGCAATGTGACTTTATCTGTAGATATCAATTGAATGAGTTTATATTTGGAATCTTTTGTTAAAGTTGAACTGAATCAATCCATTGTTGGCGCCCAACTTTGATAGATAAAAAAATGGCGTTTTGTCAGATGACATAAAGAAGCGAATAACTAAATAAAAGTTATATTATATTCGTCTATAAAAACAATGACCTAAACTTTCTGTTGATATGAATCGAGGTGTCTGATGATATAGATCGTTCTCAGACAGTGCAATCCTATTTTTTATTCATTGGAAGAAATGGACTCAAAACAGAAACATAAATTTCATCAATACATATACAATTTTAATAAAAAATGCTGTTTGTCAATCGTTTTTATTATACATGCATGATCACATTCAAAAATAAAAAGAGAATCCATTTCTATAAAGCGAAAAAAGGATATTTCATCGTCTACTTGAGATTCAATTAGTTGACTGTTTACTTGGCTGTTTTGTACTTTTACCGTCGTCAACATTATTTGTATAAATATATGCAATGTTTGAATCAGTTAAAGAACGAAAACAACACTATATAAGTTTGTTGCAAAGATACTTATTCAGTCGCATATATGATTGAATTTTTTTAATTCTATTTTTCATATAAAAGGTACGTTTGACAACACTTGCGCAGAAGAATTTTGAGTTCATATCAATCTTAAACATCAACAGCAAATTCTTTTGTACAAGTAGTCAATCATGAAGATCTACGTAGCTCTTTTTGTCTTGTAAGTAATTTTTGTAAATATAGAACTAATATCTCTATACATTATTCATAATTTTCTTTTAGCATATGCCTATACACGGGTATGTTTTGTTCATTAAAATATAGAATTAGATAATTTATTTTTTTTAATTTTAGTGTGGGTAACGGCCTATATAGAAGGTCCTGTACCATATCAAAGTACTTGCGATCGTTCTGTGAATAGTGGTAATTGTTCAAATGGTTATCGTTGTTTATGTGCAACAGCAGCTACAGGAGAACACATTTGTACACAACAAATGAGTTGTGAATATGGGAATCCTTGTGATATTAATGATCAATGTGAAAAACCTAATTCAATTTGTGTTATTGACAGTCGATGTCCTGATCAACGTCAATGTTATTCAACTGTACTATTCAGTCCAGAACTTTGTCCACCATATCCCACTGAAGAAAATAATATTGATAAATAAACCATATATTTTCATTTTAACTGTTTGACCATATAATTTGAAATTGAAATTTTTTAAAATAAACAGGATGAAGGATTCAATTCTGAGATTATAGCATTTTATATCACCTTATCCTATTTGGATTTATATAAATTTACTTCTTCTATGAATGTGTTGTTATTTAGATACCAGAAGATGAAGATAAAATCTGTTAGTGCATGATAATGTCAAAAACGATTGTTCTAGCGCAAGAGTAGTTTAGCAAATTGAGTAATCATCGACCGTTATATTCAATATAGTAGCAATGGAACTAATTAACATAATGCTTTTATCTAAATAAAACCAGATTAGATAACCGAAATAAATCAAATACTATATGGCTTCTATTAAATAAACCATAACCATCATTTATTTGGTTCTTTTTTTGGTATGAAAATACTTAGAGGTATCTCAAAGTGGTGGCGGAAGTACCTTATTTTCTTATAAAAGGCTTGAAGAAATTTTCCTTTTGTATGGAATGATAGAGAGAATGGCACTGTTGTTCTATGCTGTTTAATTACTTTTCAACTAATAATACAATAATAAAATTTCAATAGAAACTATTTTTGTTGAAAAGTTAACTATCAGTTAAGATAGATTAGATATCAACGCTTTACATTTGAGTTTTCAATCACTTAACATATTGTATTAGAAAACAAAAAATACCATAACATGCTGCGTGAAAGGCTTGACAACCTCCAAAGTAAAGATTATTTCAAAGGTTTACTTCCTGTTTTCAAGAAAAGCAAAATTCTATACGATCAGTTTTTTCTGTATGAAGAAAATTTTTTCTTTCTCGTTTCAGTTATAAACGAAGTGATCTTAGATAAAGTGTAGAGCTTTTCACGCTACATGTTATGATTTTTGTTTGTGTTCTAATACAATGTGTTAAGTGATTCAAAACTCAAATGTAAAGTGTTGATATCTAATCCATCTTAACTGATAGTTAACTTTTCAAAAAAATAGTTTCTATCGAAATTTTATTATTATATTATTAGTTGAAGAGTAATTAAACAGCATAGAAGAATAGTGTCATTCTCTCTATCCCTAAGTAAATATTTTTTAACATCTACCAATTTACACAACAAAGTTTAAATGAAAAAGTATCTAGATTACAAGAAATAATTAAAGCATCATACACTTTGTTCTTTTACCATATATGTATAATCTTTTTTTTTTCACTCAAACTTATCTTTGTATATGAATAATTGTCCTAAACTCTTGTCTTCACTTTATCTACACTGTAGAAGTCGCATATGTTTTTGTTAAGCTATTCATGACACTAATATGAATAATTTGCAATAGTTCTTTTTTCTCTGTTTATCAAGTTATTATAAAACATTTTATTATTGTAATTTACAATTGAAAACCTAACATATAATAAATAAATAATTTATAAAAAAACTGAAGAATAAAACAAGATTAAATGAAAATTGATTATTTCGTATTCCAAAACATCTGACTTGTTTTGCAGGTAAACATTTTTGATGTTGAACAGAAAATCTATGACCATGTTCACATGCTGTATAATTAAATGTTCGACTTTCAAGACATGTATAGTGAAATTGACAATTAGGACGATATTGATCAACGTAGTTACCATTTGGTTTATCTCGACAAACAGGTTTAAATTCACATAATGGAGAATTATCATAATCACCTGATTTAATAGAAGAAAAAAAAATCAAATAATTGTTTTTATTTCATATAAATTAAAGAAAATCTTACAAGGATCGATACATTTTTCTCGTGAACCACAAGTAACAATTTGAAAATTTTCACAACTTTTTGTTTCAACTGAATAAAGTTTATGTAATGGACACACTTGTTCTTTTAAATGACCATTAATACATTCATAATAATGACAACAACTATGAGTAGCAACAAAACGTAATCGTTGTCCATTAGCTGGACATTTATGTTGACCTTATAAATAAATTATTAAAAATAAAATAAAAAGAAAAAAAATTAATTAGTTACAATGAGGAACATCTTTTGGCCATTGACAACCATGTTCTAAAAAAAATAATTAATTAAAAGATAATGTATTTGACAATTTTAATACTTACTCTTATCATAAAAAAGACCAGCATCACAGAATGATGGTTTATCAACACCACCTATAATTATAACAAAAAATACATAATTTGTCAAATGGTATGTTTAGAGAACTATGAATAGCTATCTAGTTATAATTATTCGAAATGAGAGAGATAATCGAAACTTACCGCTACAATAATGATATGCTGAACAATCATAGGGATCAGGAAAATATTTTTGTACTCCCGGTGGACATTCAATTGGTAAATAAACATTTAATCGGAAATTTCTTGGAGTTGTAACTATATTTCCATCACCATCAATCATATTTGTTGCTGCTGTTGATGATGTATGTAAATGACCAGCTTTACCTATAACATAATCAACAGAAATATCGAAATTAAAAGGAATAAAAATCATTTCTTTCAATACTACATCACTGAAATATCAGATCTACAAAATCGAAATTTTTGAAACAAAATGTCCTCTACTCATACTTCATAGGAATCTTTCGGAATTGCTACGTGATATGTGTTGATAAAGAACTTCTCTAATCAATTAATCATACAGTCATTATCGAACAGACAAAGAGTAATTAAAAATCACTAACAATCTGATTTTTCTGGCCAATCACATCCTTGTGTATCTGATGAATACCAAAGATTATTAAGACATTGTAAAACTTGATGTGCACCAATAGCACAAAAATGATATATATGACAATATTTTGGATCTAAAAAAAAATTAAAATTATTTTTATATTTAAATCGAAATATAAAAAATCCTACCAGGAAAATATCCTTCAGCATCATATTCACATGTAAAATTTGAATCAACTTTAATTGGTTGACGAGTTGTTGTTGATTTTTTTTTAGCTCGCCATGCAAGTGCTGCATCCGTAGCAAATAATGTAACTATATTCAAAGAAAATTTTTAATATTTAATATATAATTATAAATATGTCATTTAAACCTCCTCGAATATCTGTTATTTGATCCCATTTTCTAAGACCTTTTTTACATTCAACTGTATTTTCCCATCCACAATTTTTTTTAATTGGATCCCATGCTGTACCTTCACCACAAACAGCTGCTGTATCAACACCTGATGTACATATATGATATATTCGACAATTTTGTCGATCTGGAAAATAACCATCGGCTAGAAAATTAAATAAAATATTTAAAAAAAAAAATAATTAATTAAAACTCAAAATTTTACTTTTACAAACAAATGGTGCTGCTTCTCGTTTAACACGATCTAATAAAGTTTCATCACTATCATCATCAGGATTATACAGATATGAATTAGATTTGGTTATAAGTGATTGAATGGTGCTACTCGAATAAATCGTTGTCGTAGTTTTTGCCAAAGAAATTGAATTATTCGACTTATATTGCAAGACATTATTGTTCGACATCGTCGACGTTTGTTTTTTATTCGTTGATTCATTTTGTCGTTTAATTGAATAGAATAAATTATGTGATTGAATTGAACTTAAAAAGAAATATATTAAATAAATAATAAACCACCACCAACATTGACTATCCATATTTTATCCATGCTTTAAATAATCATTTACTAAATTAAAAAGAAAACTTCACTTATTGTAATGATACAATAAATTTTGTTTTTTGTGTTATGTACGAGTATTTTGTTTTGTCTTCTTTTTCGTCAAGAAGAAGTGCACATCGTTTAATTGGACATATACACATACACGTAATATATACAAACACCAACTACTGTATTAGATCAACCATGTTTATTCGAGGTTTAATTTTTTTTTTCTCTTTTTCGTTCATCATGTTATATGAGTTCTTTTATCCGATGTAACAAATAAAAAAAAAGAACATCGTGAATATAACAAACGAACGAATACAAAGGATTAATTATAATGACGTAATAGAACACTGTTGGTAAATAATTAAGAATGTATGCTAAAGAAATGAGAAAGAATAAATTGAAAAGGTTAAATAAAATTATGTATTCAATGAGTTAGTTTAGATAATATGATCCAAAATGATCATAATTGGGAGGGAGGAGAAACGTAGTTTTTGTTGACGATGAACTCGAAAAATCGACAAAATGAACAAAAAGAAATCATATCCGAATTGAGTTTTTTCAGTTTTCAGGAAAGATCATAGTCCTATCTCCAATCTTCTGTATATGAGATACAATCATATCTTCATTAATAATATTTCGTTACTAGTTATTACTTCTATCAAAAAGTACACATTATATCAATCAATCTTTGTCTCCGATTTGAAATATTATTGAAAAACTTTCCATATGAAATGAAAACAATTGCTTCTACAACATTAAATTAATAATGAAAAAAGTATTGATTTTGATAATCTATTCTCTTTACTAAACAATAAAACATAAACTACAGCAACAATAGGCACATAAAATAAGTGTAGAAAAAAAAATGAGAAAAAAAAACGAAGAAACAAGAAATGTTCAATTGATTATAAATCAAAAATGATGAAGAAAATCATTGTTAAAACACATGAAATCAAAAATCCAATATTTCGAGGATCTATAAAAGATAAAAATAAATATTTAAATATTAAAAAAAAGGAAAAAGAAAACAAACATTGCACTGTAGCACTTCCAGGAATATAAGTACCACATGGCATTGGAGCATTACTTGCTGAACCACATTTACTTGTATAACTACTAAATTTTTGATCACCTGGACATTTTGCTTCACGCATTTTATTTTGTGATATACATTGATAATAAAAACGACAATCACGTTCTGTATCCGGATGAATACCATCACGTTTATTGATACCTATTCATAATTATAAGAAAATACTCTTTTTTTTCTTCTATTATTTATTTAAATTTACATTGATTTTTATCAGCTAAATTAACTGATCGAGCTCCACAAGAAACTCGTTCATATTCCATACATTGACGTTTATCAGCATCAAATAATTGTCTTTCAGAACAACTAAGTCGAGTTCGTATACCTTTATCACATTGATAATAAGCATTACATTCAGATGGATCAGCTACAGTATAGATTCCAGTTGGTTGACAATCAATACCTGACATACCACCACTACCACTACCACCATTACCACTATTACCATCTTTTCCTTGTGTTGGTGGTGTGACTGATGCTATACTTGATTGAGATAGAACAGATTCAGTATCAGATTTTTTATGTGATGTTGTAGTATCTATTAAATAGACCAAAAAATAAACAAATATATAAATAAATAAATTCAAAATGAAAAGTAGTTTAGAATTTTTAAAGAATTTCATGCCTTCAGTAGTAGTTGTTGAATAATCTAATTTTTTTTCCTCACAATTAACTTGATCAATCCATGCACATGATTTTGTTTGTTCATCCCATGCAGTACCTCTTGGACATTCAAATCCTTGATCAACACCATGCGCACATCGATAATATCTCGTGCAATAATCAGGATCACTATTATATATATGTATATATATATATAAAGAAATGACATGCATATCTCAATAGAAGAAGAATTTTCTTACGCAAAAAATCCATCACGACCAGCACAAAATGTCTCAGCAGATGAATTTGCTTGACAAATAGTTAAACAAGAAACTGGAAGAAAAATTTTAATTGAACATTCAAAAGAAGAAGAAGAAGAAAAAGATAATAATATTCATATATAAATATAAGCAATCATGCACTAATTTTAATTCATACAATTAATATCGTTTTTCTTTTTTACCATCATCATCATCTTTCAAGATGCTTTTTTTGGATGGTTTTCTTGATTTTTTCCTATTTGTTTTACTAACAACAATAACAGGTGTATCATCATCTGTTTCATTATCATTATTATTTTCTTCTTGTTCAGGATCACCGCCTTCTTCTTCTTCAGATATTATTTTTTCTGTTGTTTTTTCAGCACGTGTACAATCTACACTATCAAGCCAATTACAACGATTTTCATTATGATCCCAAGCAGTTCCACTAGCACATTCAAATTCTTCTGATGTACCATGAATACAACGCCAATAAATATGACAAAATTCTGGATCATAATACCATCCATCATCTTTTGCTGAACAATCATATTCAGCAAATGTTGTCTTAAAAGTAAAACTAGCTATAATAATAATAGCATAGCCATAACTAAAAGCTAAAATAATAGAAGAAGCTTTTTTTATATATTCTATTAACTACCAATACCCTTTATATTAATATAGATATACTCGGTTTTTTTTACTATTCTTACCAGAAAGAAGAAAGATATTTTTAAAGATCATTTTTAATGTAGCAGTAAAACTTATAAAATGAATTCGATCATCTTTCAATCAAGTTATTTTATTTCTCAAATATTAACTAAACGTGAGACAATAGATGCTTACAATTACAGGGTCGTTTATGATCGTTCAGTAATAGCATATTTTCATTGTTGAGGTGTTTTGTTGTTAGATGAAACAATGTTACAGAAAGAATGTCAAACGACAGTTAAAAAAAAATAAAAAAAAGATGAAGCGAATAATCCTTATTCAAAGAAATCAACCGGTTTGTTTATGTTTATCTACTTCGATCAAAAAGATAGACTTCTTAAAAAAAGGTCACATTCTTCTTCTTTTTTTTCGTTCATTTTTCACTGTTTATTATACGGCTAACAATCAATATTATGTGATACAATGTCTGTTTAACAACGAACAAATTCAAATAATTAATCAATTTATTAAATAAAAAAAAAAATTCATTTCATATTTATACTATTTATTCTAAAAAATCAAAGTTCGAATAGTTCCAATCTCGGTACTATTGAAATTGTTTACTTCTGTTCATATAAGTAAATACCAGTGGTAATAAGCTTTTGTAAATATCGTTGAGACGAGTTAAAATCAATAATTATTTTTTCTTATAAAATCATTTATCATAGAAGAAATGAGATTGAATCATCTACACTTTAAAATTTTTACTAAGATTTTCCTTCATTTTCATATAGACATTGATATATTCTATCTGTAGCATATAGCCTGAAAATGTTAGGTCATCATACTGTATCGTTATTGAATTTTTAGACGACATAAAAAAAAAGAGCAAAAATTGATTTCATTTCAAAACATATTTCAGTTTTTTCTAGTTCTATCTATTATAAAAATAACTTGACTAATAAGTGAATTCTAAAGAGATAATAATTGAAAATACTTTTTGTGCTAATCTTAATTTATATATAATAGAATTTTTTTAAAGTACAGATTAATATCATTTTCGAATAATGTTAACATTTGTGGTTCTACATGACATTTTATTGTAATTCTTTGCTTGTTTATTATTGGTGAATAATATTTACCAATGAAAGAAAAATGATCATATCGATGTATTTACATCATCTTGATCAAATTCTTTTTTGGTTTTAGCTTTTATTATATTTTTTTTAGGTAAAATAAAAATGTCTTTAGCTAAACGTTTAAAATATCCGAGTGTTATTGAAAGATATTATACAAAATATTATCGTAAAAATGTTCACAATGAATTAAATAATGATACACTTGTACTTGTTCATTCTAATCGTGTTTGTGTTTTAATGCTTTCTGAACGACATCCAATTTTAGAAAAATCTTTAACTATTACAACAATTGAATCACTTGCTAGTGTTAATGAATCTATGAGTGGTAAATCAAAACGTGGTGCTGATTATGTTCAACCAAATAAATTACTTTATCGTATAAAATGTGAAAATAATCAAAATTTTACTATATGTGCAAGTATAAAAGGACGTTTAGTTGAATTAAATGATGAAATTATAAAAACACCTGAACTTTTACAACAAAAAGCACAAGGTGAAGGTTATTTAGCAATATTTATTCCATCTTTAAAAGATGGAGAAAATAATATAAAATCATTAATGAACGAACAAGATTATAATTTATCAAAACAATCTTTATAAATCATTCCTTAAATTTTCTTTAAGTGTGAGTTAAAGAAAATATGAACAATTTTTCTTTTGTTTTCGTTTTTCTAGATCATTTCTTCTCGTTTTGTTTTTTCATTTTGCTTCTCTGTCTTTCGAGAGTAAGGAAGCATGCGTGTGTGTGTGTGTTTTGTTATGCATCTTCCCCATGGTGTTTATTTTTTTTTGTTTTGCTTGTATATTCAACAATAAATGAGATTAATTCTCTAATCTTCTAGTTGTTAAGCCAAAATAATGGGTTGGGGCGAATTACCATCTATTTTATTAGAAGATATCTTTAGTCTTCTACCAATCAGATATCGTTACTATTGTTCTCAAGTTTGTCGATCATGGTATATATTAATATTAATTATGAAAATTGTTTAAAATAATTCTATTGATTTAAGGTATGAAATATTTCATTCACCTGTTATTTGGTATACATTTACATTTGATGGTACTATATTTACACGAAGAAAATTTAATTTATTTCGTGGTTATGAACGTATTCTTAATCCATATCGTGTTCAATTATATTTACCACGAAAAAGTATACATATGAGACGATTAATAATAAAACCTATTGCTGAATATCATAATATGTGTGATTTTCTTAATATGTTATCAAATTTTATTCATCATTATGATTTTAATAATTATCCATTTCCGTATCTTGAAGAATTTTCATTTACATTTTATGTATTAGTATCAATTGATAATGATACAACAAATCAAGGTGCGATGATAAATGCATTATATCAACAATCAAATGCATTTATACGTGGTAATAAACGTTATTATGGTACAGGTGGAGTTATTTTACAAACATTACGTCGTTTTGTATCATCAATTCGTTGTTTAAAACGTTTTTATTTAAATAATCTTTTACTTGAATCGGATTCTGATATAGGTGCATGTCTTGATGAACTTCTTGAAAATTCATGTGAAACACTTGAATATCTTGAAATACTTAATTATACATCACATATTATACCATTATATATAGTTGGATTATTTTCGAATTTAAATACATTATCAATTAGTTCACATTCACTTAGTGATGATGTTCTTCTTTTATTTGCTAATCATCTTATACATTTATATCATTTAAATATTATACAAGATGAATTAACAATACCATGTAGATACACAGATGCAATCTGGACAGAAATTGATATAATTTTACAACAAAATAAAAGAGAATGGTTTATTCAAATGCTTACAAAAGGTAAATGTAAAAGTGAACCATATTGGCCAGGTAGTCCAGCTCCAGTACGAGCTATTGTTTATGATACATGTTCAATTAAAGTAGTACAAGCATCGATTTATACTTGTATGGAACAATATAGTAAAACATTGGAAATTTATGTAAGTAAAAAGAACTAGAGTTAATATTGAGTTGATTTTTATTCTAGGCTCATCGCAAATCAATGTGTCGAGTATATATACCACGTTCATTTTTAGAACGTGCTGATACAGCATATATAGGTCTTGTTAAAACTTTTCAATATTTACATACATTAGCAATTAAAGAAAGAATATCAACAGCAACTTGTCTTCTCATAGCTTATTATGGTACAAAAAAGAATCTTAAACATTTTTATCTTCGACGTAATTGTGTTATTATACGAAATGAATATCGAAAATACATATTTAATGAAACTGGTGATGATAATAAACATATACAAACATGGTTAGAAAAAAATTGTCGACAATATAATCATGTTGAAGATGCTGTATCAATATTATTTGAACGACAATGGAAAATGCTTAGTGATTGGGAATATAATCATATTCACATTTAAATTTTCATCTTTCCTTTTTTACGTTATATTTATAAATAAAAACCAGCTCCGTGTTTTTTTTTTAGTTTTATATAACGAATAAAAAAGTGTGGCACAAACAGAACAGTAAAACTTCATTATCTTGTATAATATTTATACTATGAATTGAGTACAATATAGCTTACAGTCATTACATGTACAACTCTTTGAGAAGTATATAAAAAGAATGGAGGCAGTGGGGATTGAACTCACGACCTATCGCATGCGAAGCGATCGCTCTACCACTGAGCTATGCCCCCTTATGCTCTTGATAGAAAAACTTCTCTGTTTACAAATGACAAATTTTGATCTAATAAAACTTGATACTCAAAATAAGTCATCCTATTCATTAGATAATAAATAAAATTTAATTTCTTTTTTAAATTTCACTAGACAATCTTTTATTTTTTATTATAATGTATAACTAGAAAACAATCAAACGATTAGAGAAAAAAAAGAAAAATTAATTATTGAAAACGTCTATTTGTTCTGTTGATCTTGTTTATCTTTATTTTCATCTGATTGTTGATCAGAGGATGATGAAGAACTACTTGATGATGATTGCGAACTTTCACGATCAGATTGCATCTAAAGAGAAATCAATATTCATTATATAATTAAAAAATTCTTCAATTCATACTTTTTTATAAGCAGTTTCAAATAATTTCAAACTCTGTCTTTGAAATTCATCAGCTGCTTCTTTTACACTTTGAACTGATTCAGTATCTTTATTAGATAATTTTTCACGTAATTTAGATGCACCCTCTTTTAATTTTGAATACTAAAAAGAAAAATTAATAATTTTGGATTAAATAAAATAAAAATTTTTACTTCATCTGAAGGTAATTGATCTTTATATTCTTCCATTTTTGATTCTGTATCATGTAAAATTGATTCAATACGATTAACTTCTTCAACCATTTCACGTCGTTTTTTATCATCAGCTGAATATTTTTCTGCAGCACGAACCATATTTTCAATTTCATCTTTACTTAAACCACCACTTGATTGAATAACAACTAAAGAACAAAAAAGAAATAGAAAAATTTTCAAATAATAAATAATTTAAGTAATTAATCATTCTTTACTTTGTTGTTCTTTTCCAGTACCACGATCACGTGCTGATACATGTACAATACCATTAGCATCAATGTCAAATGTGACTTCAATTTGTGGAACACTAATTAAAATTTAGCAAAAAGAAAAATCGAAATTCGATTTAAAATTTAAATGTATTTACTTACCCACGAGGTGCAGGTGGGATACCAACCTAATAAAAAATGAATAAAAAATTTTTTTAAAATAAAAATTTTAAATTTACTAAATTAAATCTTCCAAGTAATTTATTATCTGCAGCCATTTCACGTTCACCTTGATGT
Source organism: Macrotrachela quadricornifera (assembly GCA_022393335.1). Taxonomy (NCBI): domain Eukaryota; kingdom Metazoa; phylum Rotifera; class Eurotatoria; order Philodinida; family Philodinidae; genus Macrotrachela; species Macrotrachela quadricornifera. The sequence goes on along the minus strand of JAJEKB010021235.1, from coordinate 316,643 downwards.
ACTTTAATTTCAACTTGTGTTTGACCATCAGCAGCAGTTGAAAATACCTAATAAAATAATTGTTGTTTTCAATTTTCATATATTAATTTTTTATTGTCATAAAATTTACTTGACTTTTCTTCGTAGGAATTGTTGTATTACGATTAATAAGTTTTGTAAATACGCCACCTAATGTTTCAATACCCAATGAAAGTGGAGTAACATCAAGAAGAAGAAGATCAGTTACATCACCACCTAACACACCACCCTGAAATTTTGATAGTGCATTAAATAAGAGTTAAAGAAAAACAAGAAAATATGAATAAATTAAAAATTTACTTGAATAGCAGCACCCATAGCAACAGCTTCATCAGGATTAACAGATTTATTTGGTGATTTGCCGAAGAGTTCTTGAACAGTTTGTTGTACCTAAATAATAAAATGTATAGAAATTAACTGTATCAATGTTTTTTTCTTCGTCTTTATACCAAGAATAAAATGATTAGTCAAGGTAAATTTAAGTACTACTTTTAGAAATTAATTTCAAGCAAGAAGAAGGTTGCTATATGAGAAACATCTGCATGTTCAGATATTTACTACGACTTTCTTTTTTATTTTTAAACCTTGTCCGCTGTATTTTGAAAATAGCAGATCGAGTTGAATGTTTTGTTTGAACATAATGACCTTTATAGATCGAATCTTAGTAGCCAAGATCAAAGGTCACTGAGTAAAACTCCTTTCCTAGCAACTGAGAATATCAACACCAAGGATAAGACTGTTCTAGGAATACCACAGTCGTCATATGATTCACATAAAAATATAGAAATTCGACTAATTATAACTTTCCGAAATAATTAATATCAATGTTTCTAAACTTGTCGACATAAGTAATAGCATATGTAGGTCTTCTGTAGATAATATGGACGTATAAAACAGACATAGTTGTAAGCTGACTTAAAAAAAGAGGACGAATAGCAATAGCACAAAAAAAAACAAGGCGCCTTCTCTGGCGATCAATTATCCTTGAAAATTAATCAGAAATATAAATGTCTTAAGCAATAAAATGAGTTCTCTTATGTACATTTTTGATCTTTTTATTTCGTCTCTCATCTGATCATATGATTCCAGGAATAAATATCTACTTTTAAGAGAATGATGAAGATATTAAATTCAAAAATTTATTCAATTAACTTTTTTCTCTTACTTTAGGCATGCGAGTCATACCACCAACAAGAATAACTTCATTAATATCTGTTACTTTAACATCAGCATCTTTAATAGCTTTTTTACATGGATCTAATATAAAAGAAGCATAAATTAAATAAATTTTTCATAGATAGTTTATTACCAATTGTTCGTTTAATTAAATGGGCAACAAGATTTTCAAATTGTGCTCGAGTTATTTTATAATTCATATGTTTAGGACCAGATTTATCCATTGTTAAATAAGGTAAATTAATATCAGTCTAGATAAAATATGTATTTAATTAAAATAACCAAAAGAAAAAAAGAATTTTCTCTAATTTTACTTGTGCAGCAGATGATAATTCACATTTGGCTTTTTCTGCTGCTTCTCTTAAACGTTGCATTGCTTGTGGATCTTTTGTAATATCAATACCACTCTACAGAAAAATTATTTTTACTAAATTTAACTACAAATTTAAAATAATTATTATACTTCTTTTTTAAATTCAGCTACAAGATGTTTAAGTAAAGCATTATCAAAATCTTCACCACCTAAAAATGTATCACCATTTGTTGAACGTACTTCAAATACATTTGATTGCATTTCAAGTATTGATATATCAAATGTACCACCACCAAGATCATATACAGCAATACTAAATAAACAAGATCTTTTATAATGTTTCCAAAAGAAAATTTGTTTGTTTTTACATTTTATCATTTGTTTTTTCAAGACCATATGCAAGTGCAGCTGCTGTTGGTTCATTAACAACACGAAGAACATTTAAACCAGAAATTTGACCAGCATCTTTTGTTGCCTACAAGAAAGTTTTTCTTATCATTTAATTTATTAAAATTTTTTAATTTAACAAACTTGTCGTTGTGAATCATTAAAATAAGCTGGAACAGTAACAACTGCATTTTTAACTGGTGAACCATAATAATTCTCAGCTGTTTCTTTCATTTTAATTAAAACAAAAGCACCTATTTGACTAGGTGAATATGTTTTACCATTTGCTTCAACCCATGCATCACCATTTGATGCACGTACTATTTTAAATGATACACTTTGCATTTCTTTTTTAACTTCTTCATCATTAAATTTTCTTCCAATAAGACGTTTTGTTGCATAAAATGTATTTTGAGGATTTGTTACTGCTTGACGTTTAGCAGGCATACCAACAAGACGTTCATTATCTTTTGAAAAAGCAACAACAGATGGTGTTGTTCTCATACCTATATATATATATTTATATCAATAATTTTTGTAATGATAAATTTTTTAATAAACCTTCAGCATTTTCAAGTACTTTAGGTGATTTTCCTTCCATAATAGCAACACATGAATTTGTTGTACCTAAATCAATACCAATTATATGACCTTTTACTTTGCCACCACTAGCTTTCGATACATCTTTTGAATCACTAAATATTTATATATATATTCATAGATTATAGAAATAAAAAGAAAATGGTATAAAATTCACCTTTTGTGACGAATACTTTGTGCTTGAATTGTTGCCTAAGATGTAAAGAATTCAATAAGAAAAATTAAAAGAAAAAAAGAACATATTACTCGAATTATTGAAGATTGTTCATGACTAATTCGTGGTGTTAAATGTTTTAAACATGCAGTAAAAGCTCGTTGTCGAACAAACATTTTGACAAATGATCTGAAAATAAAATTAACTTCTACTATTTATGATACAATATATATTCTATATATCTATTATCATAATCAAGAGTAATTAAAATAGATAGATACTCTCAGTGAGTATAGAATCTAATTGAAGATCGATAATTATAAGGATTAATTTCATTGGAACTGGTAGATAAGTAATAAACAAATAGAACAACAATAATTCCTTCTAATTTCTCCATCAAAATATTCAATGAAATCAGAAGAACTTCTCAAAAGTTTCATTAGTTTCACTGTTACTATTTAAAAGATAAATTGATTTCTATTTGTATTCTACTAAAGGCTAAAATTGTTCAAATCATAACAAGAAAAATTTCTAAGATAATTTTTACAGATGTCGCACTTGTATAGTTAATCAAAAACAAACGGCCTTTATGCTATAAAATCAATGTATTCGGTTTTTTATATTTTATTTTTTTAAATACAAAATGTATTATCTTAAAATAATATTTTAAGAAAAGCTAGAACGTTCAGCACCAACACCACGAAATTCCCAATGCCATGGTTCAGTTTGAACAGTACGAATAAATCCATATGTATGAGCATGATTATATAACCATTGATAAACTCGACTTCCATCACAGTTTGGTTTTTCACCAGCTTGTTTACCACAATCAGTATTTAAATCAAGAGCAATACCTTTGCCATGATTTGATGAACCTGGTCTAGCAGCTAAATTACCATTATTACATGCCTTTGTTTGATAACAATTCCAAAAATAATCTTGACGAGCAATAGTACGAAAACCAGAATTAATTTTAATTGATACACCAGCTTGTTTAGCAGCTGATGCCATTTTATCAAAAGCACAAGCTGTTGATGTAGTCATAGTATTGTCTGAATCTGTTGGTGATAATGTATATGAACTTGGATGAGACAAATGTTCTGGTTTGATTTTAACAACTGAATACATAACATTACTATTACCAGCAATTGAACTAACAGTAGCATCTACATAACTACCACAGAGTCCTTCACTAGAGCCTGATGCTTCATCACTAGTAATACAGCATTTAATATTAGCAGCGCCAGGACATTTTCCAGAAACTGTAGTACCACCACATGAAGTAGTATCAATACACACACCACTTCTTCCATTATCCGAACAGGAAGGTCCAGTTGGTAAACAACATCGAATATTTGCTGCTCCAGCACATTTTCCAGATACAGTTCTACCTGTGCATGCAGAAGTATCCATACAAGTTCCTTTTAAAATTCCGTCAGTACAACTAGATGCAAATGATGTAGTTAAACTAACGATAACCACCACGACAGTATATAAAGAAATCATTGTTTCAATTGAATATAGGGAATGTCGACGTGTTTTTCTCTTGAAAATCGAAGAGTATTTATATGGAACTACTTGTTATTGTTTTCGCTATCATATTTAATTTCAATTAGAAAATAAAAGGATTACAGTATCGACGGATCACTAGGTTATATTACAAGCTTCCTTATTAATAACTTGCATCGTATCATGTATTGTTATCGACACATATGATATTAAAATCAAAAGGTGACAAGATTTACCTGGAAATAGACTCAATTTATTCTCCTTGGAAATGAAACATTTATATTAAAAGCAAAATAAATTGGCACCGATGATTTCCAACGCTCTTTGCGAAATATTTTATGGTATATCAATTTTTATAGTATCTAGTCAAACTGTGAGAGTTTTTTCTAGATTAATACCTACTACCGCAGATAGTGTACAATAACAAATACTAATGCATAATGAATATAAACAATCAGCTTATTAAATCTTAGATGCTGGAAGAAGTACGACTGCCCGATGCGCATATTCTTAATGCTAAGGTCAACACAATGCATGTCTCTGAAGTTTATACCATTTGAATAAATGAATTTAGTGAATTCCACCAACTTGGACAATCGTTAAAAATTCTTTGAAACAAGACTATTAATACAAGAAAGTTAAACATTGATAACATATTCTGATTATTCTATTATTTTTTTTCTATATTGTTTTTAAAATTATTTATTGTGTGAATATAATCATGAGATTGTATCAAAACAACAACTAGTGAGAAATACATTCATAGAATACTGGGAGAGTCATCCTTCATCCACTAATTGTTATAAGATCATTGATTTCACTCATCCAGCTAAATATTTTCTGTCATATCAAGATGATAATAGTATATCCATTATTCATCTTTTAATTTTAAATAATTTAGTATATTTATTAATTGCCATATAAATTTTAATTTGTCATCCGTGTCTAATAAGTCAATTTGTAATTAACTCAAGCAGTTTCTTTAATGAATCATTACTATAACAGTGTCAGAAATCAGGATTGTAGACATTATTTCAATGATACAACGTAACGAATAAATAGTAATCGTGTGATTTATATACCATATGCAATACTGAATTAATCACGGACAAGATAAAAAAAAGCATCAGTATTCACATATCCTTGATAGCTCACATTTTGTTTTTTTTTATTCAAACGTGATGCGATGAAGAAAGAGGTAAACGCATGTAATTTATAATATAGATAATATTATTATTTTCAGATATGAATGATATTAATTAGTTTATTATACAATCACTATTTAATTTTATTATCGAACATATGATTATTTTCGATGAAGAAGAATATTCTATAAAAAATCGTCAATCTATGAATAAAATGTTTTCTATTTCATTATTTATTTTATTAATTATTCTTATATCATATATATTATTTTATGATAAACAAATTGATACTAAATTAAATCATTATGATATTAATTCAAATAATATAAACGAATTAATTGAAGAAATGACTTCTACATTAAAATCAATTGAATCTATTCTTATTAGAAAAACAAATAAATCTAATATCAATATTGATTTAATTGAAAATAATCTATATAAATATTATTTTAATCAAACACTATTAGATGATTTTTTACAAAGAATTAAAGAACATTTATAAATCTATTTGATTTATAATATTATTTTTATTTTCTAAAGTTAAACATTTAATTTTATTTATTAGAAAGAAAAGAATAAATTTTTTTGTTTTGGTATTAATATAAGAATATAACAATCATTTTCATATAATTCTTGTCAGAAGAACAAAGAAAAAAAAAATTATAATTTTGATGTTTCTATTTTCGATGAAATAAATTTTTGAAACGAGAAGCTTTTGGTGTCTAGAAAAATAAAGAATTAATTAAATTAAACAAAATTTTTTTTATTTGTTTTGTACTTCTGATCCTTTTTGATTATCATTAATAATTCTTTGTCTTAATGTATGTTCATCATTAATTGCTCCACCTTTACGAATAAAACTAGCAGAAAATTTATCTGGATCTTGGTCCATTGTTTCAAGTGCATAAGCTGTACGTAAATGTTTTGGTTGACTTAAATTTCGACGTTGTAATTCCGTCATTCGTCGATTATAATCAATTGAACCTAAATCAAGATGTATTGGTTCATCTTCATTTTCCATATCTATTCAGATCACACAAAAAATTAAATAAAATTTATATATATGTATAAAAAATTTACCATATTTTGTTAAATGATCAGTTGAACGAAGATTTCTAAAATAAAATGTAAACGAATTATTTCGAAATTTTGTTGTTTTTTCTTACAAAGGAATATTATTAAATGATTGATTTTTATGTAAAAGTAATGCTAAATCATCATGATCTAATGAACGTGTATCATCCATTTTATCATCTAAATATATACATATATATATAAAGATTTGAATAATTAAATCTTATACTTGTACGACGCATAATACGCATATCAAGACTTGGTGAACGAATAAGACGTGAAACTGATTTATTATTATTATTATTATTTTCAATTGATTGTAAAACAGAATTTGATGATGTTGGTAATTGATGATGAACAGTTGTACTTGTTGTCATTGGTGTTTGTTGTTGTTGTTGTTTTTTAACTTGTCGTAAATTTCTATCAGCAAATTCAAGTTGAGCAATTAATGGTAAACGTTCATTTTCTAATTGATGACAACGTGTTTTAAAAAGTGAACATTGTTTTTGAATTTCTTCATAATCAGATAAGATTTTTCCATGATTAGATTTTAATTCATTGAATTCTTGTTCAGTCTTCAAAAAAAAACAATAAGATAACTCGTAGTGAAATACTATTTGAATGGCATTGATAATCAATAGTAAAATTTTAATTTCAAAAAACTTTCTTTGATAGATATTTTAATCCCTACGTATTTCAATAAGAAGTATTTTTGTGATAATGCTATTGAATTAGATGGGAATATGAATTAATCAGTCAAATCATATTACCTTTTTATGTGTAACTTTTGATTTTTCATAATGTTCACGTAAATCTTCTCCATATTTTTCAAGTTCTTTGATATCTTGATTATATAATCTTGCAGCTTTTTTTAACTAGAAGAAAAAAAAAGAATGAAAATTCTTTTTCTATATAATTATTATTGATAAAGATTACTTACATTTTCAACTTCTTCTATTTTGTCTTTTAATGCTTGTTCAATTTTAGTAACTCTTACTTGTGCATCAGTATATTCTGTTTGTGAACGTACTTTTTCTTGTACAATATTTTCATGCATTTCACGTACTTGTTGTACTTGTAATTTAAGTTCAGTTTCACGTTCTTCTTGTTCATTTAATTTACTTTCATACATTGAACATGTATTTGTTAATTTATCATATTGCATTTGTATATCAATTAAACGTGTTTGACAATTATCTCGATCAAGTTTAATATGATCAATTTCAACTTTTAATGAATCAATTTTTGTTAATAAACTAACAATTTCAGCTGATTTTAATGAAACTTGTTCATTAAGTAAACCAAGTTGATGTCGTAAATCAAATGATTTAACAATTTCAGAATTAAGTTCACTACTTTGATTATGTAATTTACTTTTAAGTGATATTATTTCACTTCGAACAAGATTACATTCATCAGTCTAAAATAATATTATTTTTTAAATAATTTAAATAAAATATTATCTTACTATTTTAGCATTTTCTCGTTTTAATTCTTCAAGAAGTTTTGTTGATGTAGTTAATTTATTTTCATATGTTTCAACTTGAGCATTAAGTTCATTTCGAACTAAACAAACATTAGCAAATGGAATGATAATAAATATGTTAAAAAAACTAGTTAAGGTAAGTAGAGAAGAAAGATTCATCTTTCTGAGTCCATTTAACAATCTCAGCTATACATTCTGATCTCCAGCTTCAAATCTACACTGAAAAAGAAGTAAAAATTGGTTCTATTATATCTTCTTTATATTAGAAGTTTAATTTTAGATGAAGTAATTTCTTAGATTGATTTATCGTCTATTATAAATAGTAGAATTTATAAAATTTCATACGTGCAATTTGTTCTTCAGCATATTCATGTTTTTGTTTATATAATTCTTGATATTCATTTCTAAGTTGTTCAATTTTTTCTTCAAGTTGTTTTATTGTTTGTTTATAAGATTCAATTTCTGTATCAGCTTCACGTCGATCATAAAAAGACATTTTAAGTATATGTAATTCTTCTTCTAATGCTCGTTTTTCTGCAACAATTAATGGTGTTTCAATTGTTGTCATTGGTTCTATTATGAAATATTTTATTTTATTTTAAAAAAACAAAATTTGATTACCATCTAATTTTTTTTGTAATTCTTCTTTATCATCTTGTAAATGACGAATTTGTCTTAATAATTCAGTTTCACGTTGTTCTTTAATGATTTTCATTTGTTGATTTTCAGTTTCTAACATTTTAACACGTTCATTAGCTGATGATAAAAGAAGTATATCTGCATTTTGATTAACTATTTTTTTACTATATTCATCACATTGTTGTTTTGATTCACGAAGCTAAAAAAAAAGAAGAAGAATTTTGAATTTATTTAAATAAAATAACAAACTTTTCTTTCAAGTGTTGCAGTTTTTTCATGCATTTCATCATTTTTTTTTTGATATTGTTGAAGACGTTGTTGTAAATCTCCAACATTTTCTTTAACACCTTGAAGACTATTAAATAGAAATAAATTTATACAAAAAGAAAAAATATATTGTTTATTTTTTTACCGTTTATTTTCAATTTCATATCGATGAACATCTTCTCGAAGTTTATTACGTTCATCTTTGATTGTATCATAATCAGCTTGTCGAAGATTTTTTTCAGATAAATCACGATTTTTTTCCTCTTTTAAATTGAAAAAAAGAAAATGGAAATAAGATGAATTTATATAATAGAAAATATTTACTTAATTCATTATAACTTTTTTCAAGACCACCATATTTATGTTGAAGATCATCTAATTCGTATTGAACTTTAAATAAATCTTCTTGAAGAGCACGTGCTTGTTGAGTAGCTGCTGTAGCTGCAGCTTGAGATTGCTGAGAAGAAAATACATATTAATATATATACGTATATATAAGAATAACTTACTCCTGGTGAACGAGTAAAACTTCGATCAAGAATCGATGAACGATTGTGATTATTCAATGAATCATTTAAATCTATATAGAAATAATTTTCCTTAGATTCTTATTCTTAACATTAAAAATGCATAAACCTACTACAAATTTGTGTATTTCGACGTTTTCTTATAACTGGTGTTGTTTGTTTTTGTTGTGAACCTGCATTATCTAAAAAAACAACTCATGGATAATACATTTATCTAATAAAAAAAAAACGAAAAGTTTTAACCACCTTTCAAGCAAGCATCAATATTTAATTGATATGGATTATTTTGTGTTGCTTCAATCATATGTAAATCAAAAAGAGCTGCTAATTGTTCATGTTGACTTTCATCTGTATCAAGTGATTTTGAATAAAAATATGTATCAGCATGAGCAGCAAATACAACAAGTAATGCTGTCTAAAAATAAAAAAAAAAAGAAACTAATTTTATAAATAAATATATCTTTATTACTTTTGAAAGAAGTATATCATTGCCACGAATTAATTCATTTATATTCCATTCAGTAATTGATGAAGTTGATTGTTCTATTATGAAAAGATATTGAAAGAGAAATAATGAATATTCTATTTACTTGAAAGATATTCAAGAATAAATTGAAATTTTTCTTGAACAGTATCATTAAATGGTGGAATAGTAACACGTGATTCGGTAAATTTTTGTGCTTCACTAAATAATTAAATATATATTTAAAATAAAATCTTTCTTTTTTTTTTACATTTGATATATAATATTAAGAAAATGTTCAGCATTTCGAAGTTCTTCAATTGATTTAACTGGTTCAAGTGGTGCAGTGATAAGAGAATTAACCTAAATTTAATCATAAATTTTTTATATCGATTGTATAGAAATAATTTATTCTACTTACACCAAATAGAATTAGCTTTTCGTTGATCATTTTTGTAAACTAATGAAAGAAAGTAGAACGAACGAGAAGAAAGAATAGATATGATTCATTTCATATTTCCCGGACAAAGAATATTAATAACCAATGAAATAATATTTTTAAAAATAAATTTTTTTAAATTTTAAATTAATTTTTATTAAATAAAAATTCGAAATTTCTCAAAAACTGTATCTATTCAAATTTTGACTACAGATGACGCTATAATTATTTTTCTATTAATATAAAACAGTGTTCCAAATGTACTTATGAATTAGTTCTCATTTTCTTCATAAAAACATTATTTTAGATTTTCATTTAATATGAGTTTACGTCGTCAACCATCACGTGTAACATCCAAACCATCTCTTTTCATTAATTCAACAATTGATTTATTTCTTCAACAATTTTCACAATTTATTCATCGTCATATAATTGAAAATAAAAGTGAAACTGTTCTTATTGCTGGTCCACCATCATGTGGTAAAACAAAATTACTTGAATATATATTAAATAAACTTTATATTGATGATAATACATTAAATGAATATGTATATATATTTCGTTTAAATGGTTTAATTCATTCAATTGAATCATATGCTATACAAGAAATTATTTCACAATATAATATTCAAAGAAAAATTTCAAATAATTATTCATGTGATAATATACAAATTTTACTTGAAATATTTGCAAAAGAAAAAAAAGAAAAAAATTTTTTTTTTATTTTTATTCTTGATCATTTTGAACAATTTACATATCAAAAATTAAATTCTATACTTTATACATTATTTGATGCTGTTTATTTAAATAATAAAACATATTCATTATTAACAATAGCTGTATCAAATCGTTCTGATTGTCTTGAATTACCTGAAAAACGTTTAAAATCACGTTTTTCACAAATTTATTTTATTTTATCATCACCATCAATAGATGAATATAAAAAATATATTCTTCAATTATATAAAATAAAAAATGATATTAATATATCAAATGATTTATTTAATTCATTAAAAAATCTTGAAGAAAAACTTATAACATATATACGTGATTCAAATATAAATATTAATGATGATACTCGACCAGATCAACAATTAGATGGTTGTTTAACACATTTAGAATTATTATTACTTTTAATGATAAATAATGTTATTAAACGTATAGATGAAAAATTTCAAAATAAAATTAATGAGATAAATGAAAGTGATAATGATGATAATGATGATGATGATAATCATAATGGAATTTTAACAGATACAAAATTTACTTTTGATCAAGTTTATCATGAATATTCAAAATATGTATTAAAAAATCATAAATATTTTTATGATAAAGCAGTTGTACGAAAGGTTAAGATTTTTATTTTTGTTTTAATAAAAATATAATTAAATTTGTCTACTTCTTTTTTTTTAGACATTTCTTCGTTTAATTGAACGAGGTTTTATTCGACGTTTCTTTGGTCGATATGTTCCAGTAGATGAACCATTAAGTGGTGAACATACAATGATTATGACAATTAATAGTGATGAATTAAAACAATATGTTGAAACAAAATCATTACCTGCTGAAATAAAACGTTATGCAAAATCAAATATAAATATTTGATCTTATTTTTTTTTCTTTTGTATATTAGAAATTATAATATGAATAAATCAATTTGTTCTATATATAGTTCATTAGATAACATATAGACATATTTGTATATAAACATACAGCAGAATTTTGCAGTTGAGTTCTTACCTGTTCCTCATTGTTCGTATTTGAAAGTGGAATATGTATTCATTTTAGTCAATGATGTAATTGAATAGTTTTCTAATAGAATCAATTGAATTAAGATTAATAAGCTTGTTTCAATTTGATGAGAACTATCTTAGACTGACACTTATTAGTTTTTAAGTTCTACTTAAAGGATGCCGTTAGAGATTTTTCAAGATATTTGATATCGAAAACAAAAATACGAGTTCTGACACTTTACGAAACTTTAAAGTCTTCAACACCTCATACGTCACAATATCATGTGTATTTTCAAAAGACTTTATCAAACTTTCTTACACTTTTAAAGATTTCACGAAACTTCTACAGCTATAAGATCAAAGCTCGAAAGTTACTGGGAGCATTCGTAAATAATCTTCAAAAAGTCACATAGATCATCTTCATGTAGCTTTTAAAAAAGGTATCAGAACCGTTCAACTTTGCCTCATTTTACTTAGGTCTGACCAAAAGTTCGTGCATCATTAAATAAAAATCTAAAGATAAGGAGATATTTTTAGTTTTATTTCATCAAATGTTGAGGATAGTTGTCAGCATTATTTATGTCAAGACTAATCATTTCGACACAATTTGTTAAAAGTTTTTTTGAAGTCTTTTTCGAAAAAAATTTCAGGTATCTTGGAAACTGCATGAGCTAACAAAATTTCACTTCTTTAATTACTTAAATTACGTTTGATAAAATTAGTTAGTCAGGAATTACATAGTATCAGGTCTGAGAAATAAGATGGATAAGACTATATATTGATATTTTCTTCTGTTAAATAATTAATAATATTGGATGAGTATGAAGCCATCGATGATCATGAAGCATTTTTGTGCATTCTGAACCTGATATCTCTATTTGTTTTCATATTCCACTAAAAAACGACTTCAAACGGTTTTCTATATAGTACTTGTACTCTATGATCTTGTCTTTACCTAGACTCAGAATTATTTCATTTAAAGAATACATCACAGAAAGTTTTGATTAAAACCTGTCTTCATGAACAGTAATGTTAGCTGAGCTGTCCTCAATAAGCCAGCTAGCATCAAATGACTTATGACTGACGTGCCCTAAAAAAATATATGACCTATCTCTAGTGGTGCTAGAACACAACTGACATGATGGAACAAAATTTTGCTGAATTTTTAAAAGAAATCAAAAACGATCAATTCATGCGATTCCCAAGATACCTGAAATTTTTTTCGAAAAAGACTTCAAAAAAACTTTTAACAAATTGTGTCGAAATGATTGGTCTTGACAGAAATAATACTGACAACTATCCTCAACATTTGATAAAATAAAACTAAAAATATCTCCTTATCTTTATATTTTTATTTAATGTTGCACGAACTTTTGGTCAGACCTAAGTAAGAGACTTTCCATTGTAACCATTGGCATGTTCCTTATGTAAGTGTTCGATTTGACGATGAAGGTCATGACTAGAGAAGCTCATATTAATGATGATATCTACCTCCAGCCTACGTAAAACGCTGTGGAACATAGAATAGATGAACGATGGAAAAGTCTACTACCTGGTCGCTAATGATTGTTATGAATGATGACTGAAACTAATGGAAAAGATACACTCATCCATATGAGGCGAAAGAATGTCAACATCCCGCAAATTCGTTATTTACTTGTCAAACTGGTAGCCTCAATTATACTATTCAACACTAAACAATTGTCCGTGGAAACATAGTTCACGTCACTCGTCTACTGACGTTACAAAACTAAATATTATGCATGCATAAGTGCTAGAATATGAGACATTCTTTTTGTGAAACACGATCTAAACGAGAGTGTTGAAGTATTTAAGGGTAGAAATTTGCACCCACCCCCCGCCCGGCCCTCCCCCACAGACGTGACAGACATCCTTAGCAACGGAGCGTCACAGACGTGACAGACACGTTAGAAACGGCTTATCACAGACCGTGACAGACATCTTAATTATTAATTATTTAATTGATTAGTTTTTAACTAATCAATTGGATTTAAGTGATTAACTGGCTTTTAACTAATTAATTCGTGTTTAATTAATTAAATATCTGTTGCAGATCGTGACCAACACCTAAGCTGATTCATTAATTCGCGTCTAATTGATTAATTATCCGTTAGAGACAGGATGTTGGGCTCATCATAGAGAGTGAGAAACGCGGTCTGGAGTCATCACATATTATGACAGATAGCTTCAGGATACTATCAGGGGTCATATATAACTCGAGTATAGTTAAAATGCCAATGGAGTATATTCTCATTGAAGTTCTATGGTCTAAAATTAGGATTAATGCGGAAGCATGGCCAGTTATACATAAAAGACCAATTTTTAGAGAATTACCAACAATGAGTGTATCGTGTTTCACATTTTTAATCCTGCAGGGATTGCGCTGAAAGCTTTTTTTTCATCTTTTCTTCGTTCTGTCATCATATATGGATCACTCAAATCGTACATAGGTTCCTGTTCTCTCTTTTCTCTTCTCTACGATGATGGCTTTTTCCTATCTTTCTTTCTTTCTTTTTCTTCTTTTCTTTTTTCCATATTGTTTACGAGTGCTGGTTTATTCCATCACGCTTCTGGACATTATCCTTCTTCCCATATTATTTTTTTAGGATTTTTCCTGATACTTTATAGTGCGTTGTTTGTCCTGTTTCATTGGTATATATAGTGAGTGTTTTTTTCTGAATAAAAGAGACGAATTAGGCAACGAACATCTCAACTATAGTTTCTTATATATCATCAATTTTCACACAGTATTGGCACACTTTCATCGATGCATATTTTCTTTTGTTCGGCCTCTTTCTTTATTCTTTACGTACCATTTTTACATTTATTTTACTTTTCTCTGCTTTTTCTTGGCGTATATTTCGTTTCTATTTGCCTACTCACTTTCTCATCTTCTCACATGTCTTCTTTCAATAATATCCAATCTTATTCAATTTTATGTAAGAATTGATCAACCTTACACTATGTTTAGCACTCGTTGAATGCATTTTTTTATTTTGTTTATCATTCCGTAATGCAATGAGTGGGATGCTTTATTAAGTGGCTGTGGAGGTATGTTACAAAGCGTACATCAGAGTCCTGGCATTTCATTAGATACTGTGCTTCTGTACTTCCATTCTTTGCACTATCCTTCTCTTTCTTTTCTCTTCCTGATGCTCGTTGCGTGACTATAACAGTCAGTTGTGAAAGAATAAACAGAGAGGAGGCAATACATAACAGAGATAACCTGTTGGCATCGAATACTGTCATACAACGATCACATTGTGCAATGACACATACTGAAGTAAATGACACTTTTTAATAACACACACTAAAATAAAGTGTCTTACAACGTGTACCCCGTGTCGTATTTCTTGCGTTCTTCACTGGATATGTATAGCGAAAAGCGCAAGAGACATGACACCAGGTGCTTCTTGCGAAATATTTTATTTTAGAGTGTACTGTGGTTAGGTCATCGAATACTTAAAAGAAGAACGAAGTTAGAAGTAATCATTCAAAAACAACATAAGCAATACATCACAGTAGCAAACGATCATGAAGCTTTCATCATCAAAACCAGAGCCAGCCACTTCGAAAGTTGTTCAGTACGATAGCAAGTATTACACAACACACCGTGATAATCTCGAGTCATTTTCTCTTCTGTGGCTCGATGCTTCAGTGAACAACAGTAATGAAAATGTAGAAGCACAACGACGATTTCGATCTTCGATCAATCACATCAAAACGTTTCAAGATGAAAACAAATGTCAAAAATATATTGAAGAAGCGCCTGAAGGAGATCGAATCGTACTCATTGTGAATGATCAATTGGGTCAAGAAATTGTTCCTAAAATTCACAATATTCGACAAGTATCGGCGATCTATGTGTATTGCAGGGACGAGAAGGGACATAAAGAATGGATAAAGTCTTTTCAAAAGGTAGAATATTTTTAAATAACTAATTTTTGCTTCTAACGTGAACACTATTTTTACAGGTGAGAGGGATGATCGTTGAACTTGATGAACTTATCACTCGAATTCAATCGGATCAAAAACTGCGAAAGAAAGTAGAAGAACCATTGTCGTTCAGTGTAAGTGGCAACAACGAAGGTCGGTCATCGACAGAAATCAGTGGTGAATTTTTACATTCACAAATAATGATGGAAGTTTTATTACGAATGAAGTCAACTGAGAGAGATCGAAAGAAACTGGTATCCCTCTGTGAAGAACATTACAAAGGTAATGAAGCACAAGTAAAGATTATACGTGAATTTGAGAAGGACTACTCTCCTGAATATGCATTGTGGTGGTATACACGTGATTGCTTCCTATATAGAATATTAAATAAGGCGCTCCGTATACAAGACATTGAACTCTTGCTTCATCTTCGAACAATAATCGATGACATTCGACAACTTTTGTCTGACAAACAATATGATCAGCCTGTTAAAGTTTATCGTGGCCAATTAATGTCAAATGACGAATTAGAATTACTCCGTGGATCTATTACTAAATTTATTTCTATAACTTCATTTTTTTCCACCAGTTTTAATCGACAGGTAGCTGCATCATTGCTGGGTGGCGATGAGAGTACTGGTAATCTGAAGCGAGTATTGTTTGAAATTGATGCAAATCCACAAATGGTCGTCAGCAAACCATTTGCTGACATCAGCTCACAAAGTAATTTTGATGACGAGGCAGAAGTTCTCTTCATGCTTGGGTCCATTTTTCGTCTCGTCGACGTTCGACAAGATGATACTGATATCACGATCATTCAAATGACACTATGTGGTGATGATGAGCATGAACTCAAAGAGTTATTTCAACATATGAAGACAAAATTGGGGAATGGTCCCACAGACCTTGGTTCATTCGGCGAAGTGTTAAAAAAGATGGGTAAATTTGATTTAGCCGAAAAGTTCTTTCATCTTCAGCTGAAGGAACTTCCATCAAATGATCCTAATGTTGCGACACTGTATCACAATATTGGTTCGATTATTGAAGAAAAAGGTGACTATGATACAAGTCTCGAATGGTACAAGAATGCATTGGAAACCTATGAGAGAACTTCTGCGCTGGATCATGTCAGTATTGGCAACACATATAACAGCATCGGCTTGATTTACTGGAGAAAAGGTGACTACAGTCGAGCAGTTGAATCGTTCAACAATGCAGTTTCATTATTCGAAAAAGTTCATGACGAGAATCATTCGAATGTGGCCGGCTCTTACAATAACATTGCCATTATTTACGGCGAACAGAAGAAGTATTCAGAAGCACTTGTCTTCTTCAAAAAGACACTTACTATTCAACAAAAATATTTACCTGCGGATCATCCTGATTTGGGCATGTCTTACAATAATATTGGCGAAGTTCATCGATACCTCAATCAGTATGATCTTGCATTAGAATATTACAATCGGGCACTGAAGATATATTCGAAGTCACTTACTCCTAATCATCCACAAATTGCTCTTAGCTACAGAAATGTTGGTCTTGTTTACGAGAACAATAATGATTTCCAACAAGCAGTAACATTTTTTCAAAAAGCCGCATATATTCGTCGTCAGTTATTGCCACCTCAACATCCTGATGTGATACGAATCGAGCAAGATCTTCAACGTACAATGAATAAACTTAATTGAGTGAATATTTGTTTTTTTCTTTCGTTAGATTGCTCTAATCGATAAGAAAAGCTTTGTTTATAAAATTGTTGCTTTCACAGATACACACTTGTTAGTTTTTTGTGATAAATCGATAAATAAATATGTCAATTGACTTATAAAGTCTTTCTTAAACTTTAAAACCTACTAAAATATTTCTAGATAATAAACGAAAAGTAATTTAAAATTTTCTTTCAGATAAAAACCATTACTTTTGAATTAAAATCATCTTTAATTCTCTATCTATTAACTCAATATTAATATTCCTTTAAATAATAACATAAATTTATTTATTTTTAACACATAATATAAATATATTCTCTACAATATAATCATACATAATAAACAAAACTTAAATTTATAATATTTTATATATATATATATATCAAGGACTTTGATTTTCCCAATCTTCATCAAGCATCATTAACCAAGGAGTAACATTTTTTGGTAATAATCGTTCAATTCCTTGAAAAGTTTTACAATCTTGATCATGGCATTTTTGTCTATATGTTCCTTTACGCATATCAACTACAAAACTAAATAACAAAACAAATTTTTTTTAAAAGAATTTAATAATTAATATTTACTAGATATTATTGTGTTTGTGATGACGTTGAATTCTTTCACAATATTTATAATCTCCAACATACATAAAACTAATTTCCCATCGAAAATCATTTTGAATTTCTTTTGCTTTATATAATCGACTACTAGAAATAATATCTCCATTTTTTTTTATATCACGTGCTAGATCTGTCATAAAATGAATTAATTCAGGATAATCTAATGACATTTTTCGAATATCTTCTGTACTATATGATGATTGACTTGAACGTTGACTACGTGAAATATTAGGTTGTATTGCATTTAAATTTTCATCATCAACATAAATAAAACGTCGAATAGGTCTAAAGAAATATTTCAAAAGAGCAAGTATTTAGAGATAAAAAGCTTGAGAAAATTTTGTTTTTTCTTATGATATGATAGAGAAAATGACGCTCTGTTTTTCTATTCTATTTAATCACTCTTCAGCTAATAACATAATAATAAAATTTCGATAGAAACTATCGGTTTTAAAAAATAATTTTTTCCAATATCAAGAGAAATTTCTTTTTTATTATTTCAGTTAGTAAGCTGTAGAGGTTTTCACACTGTATATTGTGATATATTTTATCTTCTGATACAGTATGTTAAGTGGAAAGAAAAGGATTTAATATGTATAAAAACCATTTTAAAAGAATGAATACATTTTTGGTACCTATTTTTTAAGAGATATGCCTTTCATTTAATAATAAATGATCTACTAAGGATATTTAACTCAAGATAGAAAATTATTTCAACTTTTCATATGATAAACTTTGCAGAAAATATATTCATGATGCTTGTTAATCTCCTCTGTTTCAAGTCTGTCAATTCAATGCTTTGGTTAAGTTTTATCGTCAATCTACAAATGTTCACTAGGATAAACGTTGAGTGATAAAGAAATTTACTTATTAAAATAAACAAGTGCAGCCATAAATATTTGACGTTCA
>JAJEKB010021235.1:172188-217518 GCA_022393335.1 Macrotrachela quadricornifera | reverse complement strand
TCTTGTGATAACCCATGATTGGGATTTAGATAATTACCATTATTATTATTAGCCATTCAAGAATAATGTAGTCAAAAAAGAAAAATGATTAAATTATAATCTAGATAAAAAATGAGAAAATATGTTTCAATGGAAATATTTTTAAATCAGAAAAATAGTTTTTTATCAGAGTAAAAACAAAAGAAATCAAGAGAAGAAAAGCTATGTAAGAATTTCATCAAAATATAAAATATCAGTCTAAAATGAAATCAATCATATGCATCGTAAGCTGAAGAGTATCAATTATCATTTTTATCCATTCGTTCATTTATGACCACATCAACACCTGGAAATATTAACGATGGAATAATTGCTGCTGTTGTTCTTCCTTTCGTGGAACTTGATAATGGTATTATTGTATGACATAAGAGCAAAGTAGATAATGGAGTTGAAGAGTTCAGTTGAACAGTTGATGCTGTTGATTGAGTAGAATTTGTATTTCGTTTCAAATTCGAATCTAGAATATTCAAGTATAAGTATAAATCCACCGTATAATGACTAAGTATTTTTTTCAATCAAATATCTCACTTATTTCTTTAAAAATTCCTGGTGTCGATAAATTGGGTAAATTACCCATTTTACCAATATGGAGAGTATATTCAAAGATAATATATATAAAGTAATATTAATTTTGTGAAATAGTCTATTAGCTTATCTAAAAAAAATATCAATGAGTGTATAGATAAAGATAGAAAATGAAAATATGAGAACAATATATGTGTCACAGGCGATAATATTATTCTGGCCATTCAGGATTTTCGGGTCACGATAAATCAATATAAATATAATTTTCCATCATGTTGTAGTCGTCAAAATCTAATGGTGGTATGTAGCAAAACTCTTTGTTTTCTTCATTCGGATTATTCAATAATAATGTTTGTTTTTGTGAATTGTCTGATGTTTTCTCTTGTTCTTCTCGTAATTCTTGTATTTGGTGATTGACTAGTTCTTTCATGTTTGTATTTGAATCATGATCTTGGTCATCAATCTAAAATGAAATTATTTAAAAAAAACAAAGGCATAAATAAAATGTGAAGTTTTCCGTGATCTTGTTTAGTGATTACCTTACATCGTGGAATTCTAATATAACACTTCACACAATCATATAACTGAACCGTTACATTTGTTACTTGAAGTAGTTCATAATCATCCAAATTTTCTTTTTCATTTATTATCGATGATGTTGTCATAGGTTGATTATACAATGCATGTGACTATTTCAATAAGACAAAAGAAAATCATTTTATTTCATACATTTTCTTTTTCTTTACTTATATATTTGATTGGTCTGATTGATAATTAGTTCGATTTGACAAGTCATAATTATCTATAGAGAATAAAAAGCTGTAAGTCAGAATAGATTTATAATATTACTAGAAATTTTTTGTTGTTGCTCTTGTAACTGGTCAGACATATCTTACGAACAAATGAATATTACAAAAGAATAATTTCTAAAAGAAATAAACATAGGCAATAGATCGTGATAAAGTTTAGAAGAAAAAATTGTAATGATGTGAATATAAATGAAACAGTATATGCATTAAAATTTCCTATTTATTTTCAAGAAGACAGTTCATTAAACAACAAAAAACACACAACGAAGATTCACAACAATAAAAATGAGGATATATGTTTGTAAGATTTTTGGGAAAACTACGTTTCGTACCACCTCGTCATTCCGAACTCCTGTAGCAGGTGTCTGTTACGAACTTCCAGCAAAAAAATTATTCAAAATTTTCGTCAAGGATGTCGGAATGATAAAATTTAATTAAAGAAACAGGATGTCCGTAATGAAATATGTCCGGAAGATCGTGAGTAACATTTACCATCACTCCTTAAAGATCAAACAGAAACTTTAATTGGAGATCGGAATGAGGAAGTGCAGGAGTCCGTACCCATCAATACAGGAAGGTCGTAACGAAATTACGGGGTGATCGGAATGAAAACAACAGGATGTTCGGGAATAAGTGAAAGTCTACGCTTTAGGGAACGGCATCAGGATCAAAAAATCTTTCCAGTCCCGATCAAAGGTTTGTGCACTATTTCATTAATTGAAATTTTAGGCGATTGATTGACTGTGCATTTTGTAGAGAAATTCTTGCTCTTTAGGCCTATGTATTTTCAAATATACTGCTGGTCTTCATGGTCAACTAATTTAACAAATAAACGATCGGGACCAGTTGTATCGGGATTAATCGGGACCAGAATTGGTCCCGATCATTTATTTGTTAAATTAGTTGACCGTGAAGACCTGCAGTATATTTGAAAATACGTAGGCCTAAAGAACAAGCATTTCTCTACAAAATGCACAGTCAATCAATCGTCTCAAATTTCAATTAATGAAATAGTGCACAAACCTTTGACTGGGACTAGAAAGATTTTTTGGTCCCGATGCAGTTCCCTACTACGCATTGTCACGAAAATTTTAAGTAATATGCCGGTCTTCAGATTATGATAGTCGATAAGAAAAATCGAAAAAAAAGTGATTATGTTCGTAACGATCTCCTGGTATATTTATTCACGAACTTCCTGTCATTCTTAACTTATAGTAAAGGCGTTATCCAATGTTGGTCGTTACGATCTCCAGGTCTATATCAGACATAGCAAAAAACATTCTATTCTAAACCTTGAATCGGTCCGCCAGACGTATTTTACCTTTTTTATTACGATCTTCTGTTAAACCGTATTTCCGAACATCCGTAATACTCTTCAAAAATAAAATTTATTTCCGAACTCCCGGTATAAATCTCTAAAAAAAGTTACTTTTACGAACTCCTATGAAAAATCGTCAAAAAAAATTTTCGATTCTGAACACCCGGTCATGCTGTCAGATGTTCGTAATAGGTGATACGAAACGTAGTTTACCCAGATTTTTTAGAAGAATTCATAAGTGAACTAAATAAAAGAAAAGAAATATATTGATAAGATAGTACTTGTGACTACTTAATAATACTTACTATTATAATTAATTATTTTCATTATATTGTTCAAGTTGTTCTTTTGTCAAATTCAATTCTAAGACCATTAATAATTTAGTTACAGCTAAGCAATCATTTACAACATAAAGTATACGATGTTGAAGATTTTTCTTCTGTTTTTGATTGAATATTGTATATTGTTGTAGATATGTAATATCAAGACAACGTCTCCAATTAGTTTTGGTACAACTTTTATCAAGAAATTCTTTAAATGTATAGGCAATTGCTGTTTGAAGTGATCATAAATCATTTTTATTTTTTATTGGTCGATGTAAACATGTACATGATATATGATCATGATCGAATGGTCGAAGACCACAAGTATGAACAAATATTTTATTATACCAATTTTTAAAACGATGTTGTATATTAATATTATTTATTTGAGCAAGTAAATGTGATGTTCATGCTGAGCATCTCCCAATGATAAGAAACAACTTCAATTCATATGTGGCGAGTAGGGCATTTATTTCTGCCAGGAAAAAACAAAAATATATCACAAAAGAAATAAACATTGAATATAAAAGTCTTGTCAGATGTTTGGGCACTCAAACCGCCACAAGAAGCTCGAATATACATATGAGAGCTTCGTGCCCAAAAATCAGTCAAACAGACACCAGCAAAATTTTATCATGAGCTTGTTGAATAACCTCATTACTGATACGAATATAACGTAAATAAGACAACGACGACCAACGTCCAAGCATCTGAATTAAATGGTCGGCAACACCTGCAGCTGGAGCTGATGTAGCTGCACCAACTCGCATACTATGACCACTGTAACCAGAAGGTTGCACCCCCACTCGCAACAATAAATGTCTTAAATTGCTGACAAAACCTCTTCGCGTCAGTGGTTGGCCGTTAGGTAATAAGAAATAAGGAGAATCACCGTGTTGGTCGCTTTGAATACGATTAAAATTGGTCAAAGCATGAACTGCACATCCAATAGTGTTGGTCTTGAATAGACGAACATCAATTCCTTTCTTTTCAACATCAACTTTTGACGTTTTAAGATGAATAACAACTTTAAAGGTTTCGAATTTAACATCAGAGTAAGTAACACGTAAATGAGGAATAAACTTATCAGGAAATAATTCACCAGATCGAAAGAAACCCCAAAAAGCCGTTGTAAGTGCTGCTTGCATGAGAACATCAACATATGGATTAAACACACCGCTCTGTAATGTAACAACTAACTGAAGTAACAAATCTAAAGTAATGGGCATGCATTGCTTTGTAGGTCTTCCATATAAACGACGTGAACCTCGAAGAGCCATCTCTAGTTGAGGTATATAAGCTCCATTGCTATCTAGGAATGGATCCGGGAAACCGGCTTGTAAACAATAAAAACGAATAGCAACTAAGTAACATCTGATTGTGCTGTATTGAATTTTTTGAATACCATGACAAAAAGCTATGAAACGAAAGAGAAGACGAGAAGGTAAAGAATTACTTTGTAAGTTAAAATCTGACATGACTGCAAATCTAATAAATAGTTTATAACCAGAAGAGTAAGAAGATTTTGAAGATGTAGCAATTGTATTATCAAGCAAATGAATTACAATATCATCGATTCGATCGATGGGAAAGTTAAGTCTGTCATGGTGGGAATAATTCTTGGTTGTGCATCGGCGAGTGGCATGAGTTTGTGAAAACGTACCATCTGTAAACGAGAAAGAGCGTCAGCAGCAGCATTCGCAGTTGTAGAAATATAAACTGCTCGTAATAAAAACTGATGTTGCATAGCAAGTAAAGTTAACTTGCGAGAAAAAGCCATGATAAGGGAGCTTTTTGATCTACCCTTATTAACAATATTAACTGTAGCTTGATTGTCACAAAATAAACAAATTCGTTTTCGTTCCCAGCGAGAACCCCAAAGAAAGGCAGCAATAACAATAGGAATAATCTCGAAACGAGCAGTAGAAGCTTCTGCTGTCGGAAGATGAAGCATTTGCTCCGACTACATATGAGCAAACCACTCATTACCAAAAACTGCACCACAACCGATGGTAGTACTGGCATCAGTGAAAAAAGACATATCAGTACTGGTAGTTATTTTAGGGTCCAAAAAGAAAAATACTCCATTCCAGTCATTAAGATATTGATACAACATCTCCAGCTCTAACTGAGCCTGTCTGTTGATGGTAATATGGGATTCTAACGACTGGACATGATTGGTTAAGCGAAATAAATAATGAACAAAAGTCCTGCCAGGAATGACGACTCGAGATGCAAATGATATATGACCTAAAATACTAAGTAAATCTCGTTTTTTACATTTGCGTCGATTCAGTAATGTTTTAATCATTTGAACGATGCGTGAGACCTTCTCTTGAGGTAATCGAGCTTCCATTCTTGTTGAGTCAAGAATAATTCCCAAATATTCAATTTCTTGCACAGGACTAATCGTCTTCTTAAGTGATAAGGGCACCTTAACTTTGTTAAAAAGAAAACTAATCAGAACACGTGTTCGTAAGCCACCATCTCCAGCATGGTCTACGACAAAGAAGTCATCAAGTAAATGTAACATTTTAGTAATTCCATAATTATGTTCAACTATCCAAACAAGAGCTTCACTTAGCATGTTAAACAATTTAGGTGAGCTACGAGATCCAAAGGGGAGTCGAACAAAGAAATAATAATAGTCATTCCATTTAATACCATAAAAGAGCCAAAGAGAAGGTTTAATAGGAAGCAATTTAAATACATCTTGAATATCCGCCTTATTCATCCATGCACCTGGTCCTAATTCCTGGATACGTTGAATCGCATCATCGATTGTAACATAAGAGAGAGTATAAGATTCTTTATCAATTAAAGAGTTAATGCTGGGATGTTCAGAATTATTATGAGGAGCAGATAAATCAACAATTAATCTTTTCTTCTTTGAATATTTCGATTCGACCACTCCAATAGGATTAATTCGATAATTAGCAAATGGTGGCGTATGAAATGGGCCAATAACAAACCCTTTGTTGAGCTCTTCTTCAACTAACAGAGAAACGGTTTTGGGATCGCGACGAGCGGAACGTAGATTGGGACATTCAAATGATTTGTCGGGTAAATTGGACAGAGCAGTATCAAATCCTTCCCGCAGACCCAGTAATAAGAACGAAGTGAATTCTTTATTCAGATGATCAGTAAGCTCGGTCTTCAATTGATCAAAGATCAATCGGCGTAGATGCTATAAGTTGGAACTTTATAAAACAGCTGTCAGCTAAAATAAAAAAGTTATAAACGAAAGAATCGTAGCCTCTTTCATTAGTAGCAACTAATTAAGTTGTTAAGTTTTTATTCGATAATTTTCTTAAATTAAGATAAACATCAATTATTGAAAACAAGAGTAGAAAGGTCAATGTTCATTAATTTTTTTGATTACATAATTTTTTTGGATGTGAACCTTGACAGCGAGAACATAAGTGAACAAAACGACAGTCCGGCTGAATATATTTGCCAAATCCGGCTCCATTGTAAAATTTACAAGTGGACCGGGAATCAGATTTAATATCATCATTACCTAATGTTCGACGAAAAGAAAAAGATGGAGATGAAGAAGCTGAATCTGCTCCTTTACCATTGTGATGCAATAACAGTTTTTCAATGAGATCATTTCGATCAAGTATTTTTTTACAAAAAGAAGTAGTATGATCTGGGCTTCGACATAACTCACAAACAACCGGACGTAAACCAGAAAAAACATTAAAATAAATATCATAATCTCGTTTGGACCAATCAACTAAAACATTGCAAGTATGTATCATAGTTTTAGCTTTCTGAGCAAATAACCGATGATAATCATAAAAATAGAAATGACCAAAACAAGACGCTAAGCGTATAATATCAGACATATACGCTGAGAATTCTCGGCGACGTTGCAGAAAGACTTCACAAAGAATATTAACATAACGATTAAAAGCTAAAATAAATTCCATAGTAGTAAGATATTTATCTAAATGTGGATCGGTCTTTGACTTAATATAAACACTTTTATCTTCTTCATCATCATCATCTTTATTATATTTTTTGTTATCCCGAGGCATTAAAAGTCGACCCATGTTAACATTACAACCTTTAATAATAGCTTTTCGCAAAGCTTTAGGTACTGATTCGATATCACTATCGCCACGCCCAGCTAAACCATCACTGCCCAAGGTTAAATTTTCCTGTAGTTAATCTTCAACAATATATCAGTAAATAAAATATGATGTCATCTTCAAAACATAGAAAAGTGGCTGATGTTTAACTTATTTTTTAAGCGAGCAACTATACTCGGCGAGCATCTGTCTAGCGGGCAAAAGTCTGTTTTTAACGATGGAGTGCAAGTGTCCAGCGGGCACCAGTTTGACGGGCTAATGCTGGACGAGCAAGTGCTCGACGGGCATCTATCCGGTGTGCAAGCGTTCTGCGGGCAAGTGTCCTAGATTCTATATCTTTTCGCTATTTTGTTTTTCGCTAGTCTGCTTTTCGCTGCTCTGCGTCTTCGTTGAAACAGGCTTTCGCTGAAATGTTTTCGCTGGATGGACACCACACCGAAAAAACATGTGGATATTTCCATCAACATATCTTACCATAGAGGCACGAAGGACATTCAATGATAACTACATGTGTAAAAAAAAAGAAAGAAAGCTTAAATCTTATTCTGATGAATTGTATTTGATCTTAAATCTCAGTCAGTTTTAAAGAATAAACTAAAATTTTATTTAAAGAAAACTAAATGGTCATTTTTTGATGAATTTGATGATATCTCAGATGAATTAAATACTATGAGAGAGAAGAAGAACTTTATGTTTATCATAGACAAATACTAATAGAGAGCATGATTTGATTTTCAGATTACATCTAACGAACAATCTATAGTCACTAAGAATGAAGAATAGCTCGATACTATTCGCATTCTATTGCTTGTTTCAATCATGAATCATTGACTGAATCAGAAATCTTTTCGACAATTTATAATTCTTCTCTGATTTCTACTTATTCTTACTGATAATCAAGATAAATTGATACTTCTAATGACTGATTTTTATTAATACAAAAATGAATGAATCAGTTTGAATAATATTTTCCGTTTACCTTCGTACAAATATCTAGTCTTTGGAACGTTGAAACTATTTGATAAGAATAATAATGAACAAATTAATGTTCAAGATTTAATGGAACTTTTTTCCTTCATCTAAGAGAAGTCATAACGTACAGAGAATTCAAATGAAATATTATTGTCTATCGATCACGATCAAGATAGACATGGTACCTATGTAGATTCTGTCTAATTCGTGAACAAATTGGAAAATGCACGATAGTTTGCAATGATTCGTGTGTTTATTCATCTACTTGTCTTATTCTTCATCGAAAGTAATATCAGTCAATTCATCTAAAATCCTTCTTATCCCTGTTGGTTCACCACATGGACGTCCATCTACTCGAAAATAGTATGTTCGACTGTTTGGTTGAGGAACCACATAAACGACATCAACCTTTTTTTTTTCGAAAATCAATATTTTTCCAAAATTATCTGAAAAACAGTGTTCAAATTCGATTAAATTGTAATCATAGAAAGAAACATAGTAGAAAAAGATGTTATGGATGGCTCGATATTTTAACAACTGATGTGACTAATGATTTACTACACTTGTCATTTCATATGGTAATAGTATAAAGAATGATAAGAAAAGAAATAAGATCGAGGGTAGAAAAGAAGTTATAATACATGAGTAATGACACATGTCTATGTTTACAATGTTAATACAATATTCGATATGAACACTTCGTCTTAATTCTAACTTGCATTCGAACGAGAAGGCAAATAAATTTACTGATGGAGAAAAATAGTATATTATACCTCGACACTCTTTTCTATCTGAATTCCTATTTATTCGATAAAGACAAATGAAATCAATGGAAAAGAAAATTGAGCATGTATTCTTTCAAAGATAATCATTTGACATCATACATAATGATCAACCATTTTTGTAGTAATATAACCAGTCAGTTATCAATTAGAAATCACAAGAAAAGAAATTTATTTGAAAGAAGATTTGCTCGCAATTTAAGTAAAAAATAATTTAGATCTTTTATCATTTGAATTAATCAAAGGAAGCAGTATGTTATGATTTTTTTGATATTTGATAAAACTTTAAGAGAAAATAATTGCTTTTTACGAAATTTTGATTCAAAATTGATTTTTTACAATCACATAATCGACAATAAGCGACATCATCATTTGAACGTAAAAGATCATTTTCAATAGAGGATAAAACATCAATATCAATGTCAATAATGAAAAAAAATGGGTATTTTCCATTATTTAACGATAAAAAACAGTTAATGTCTTAGGATTGATCGTTTCGAAGTCGAAGAATTGAATAATGCATCTCATGTCGTATGATCTGATCAATCGTCGAGCATCATAGGTAAATTCTATTTTTAAGAATCTTTCAATTTCGATTGTTAATTCTTTCTTTAACTTCGTCTTGATCAATGCTTTTAATGATATTGTATGATTGAATCGAATGATTAGATGTAATTTGATCGATGTTCGAACATTATTGATAGATACCCATTCATATTGAGAAATTATAGATGGATGGTGATCATGTTGATTAGTCTAAACAATGTCCATTGTTCATTGAGTCAAGAACAAATCGAACAAGTTGGACGAGCATTGTTTGTTTTTTTGACAGTCTCATCTATATAAAGGCTAATCGATTGATAATAGTCAGTATCAAATTCGTCTTGTTTTCTTATCAACATGTGTACTATCAAAGAAGTATGTAGGCAGATGGAAGAAAGTTTTTGTAGCTATTGATGAAATATTGAAATATTTGAAATAGAGAGAGAAGCTGATGTTAAGATTTATTTATTGTCAAAAGATAAATGATCTTAAAATTATTCTCTTCGTTTTTAGCCAGAGCGTCATTCATCAAGCAATATTCAAGGTGGAACAGAACATAATTTTGGTAATAATTGGCAATGTAAGTAATACAATTGACTGTTTAATCTTTTCTAATTATCTTTCATGTTGTCTAGTTGCAATTGATCATCTGAGTAACATTGCCAAGTTTTATGGCTCGATTGTAAAGATCGTACTCGATTATTCGGTGACTCAAGGCTGGTTAAATTTTACTATTTAGTAAGTTCTCATATGTTCGCAATTATCACAATTAAAGATATTGTATTGTAGCTACGATGATATTGATTCGGCCGAAAAGTTCTACAGTGCACTTCAATCCATAAACACGATTGAACAAAAAGAAATATTTCCAGATTTGGTGGTTGCTCAAACTCCACGTGATCCTAATCCTGATCCTAATGTTGATCAATGACTGTTGTTTGCATCATGATGTAGTGATAAAGTTCACTTAATGGAAATAAAAAGAAACTATAGATGAAAAAAAAAACATAATTTAATTGCAGTTGATGAATTTAGACAATAGTCTTTGATTTGAAATCGAACAATATGATCTTCAATACTTTCAACTTGTTCAACAGTGACATTGGTACGAATGTATATCAATAAAGTCTGAATATTAAGGTGACTGCTTGATTAACTTGTTAACATTGTGTAGACGCCAGTGATAAGTTGAATAAAATCATCAAGACTTTTGAATTAATTAGAAAGATGGTAATCATTCAATCGATGAATCAGGGTTAACTAGATTTAGTTATATAGTAAGCTCTCACATAGAGATTGATCAACAATCGAATCAATAGAATCTGTTTGCTATCTTTTTCTTTATTGACTTATCATGTAGTTTACTTCATTCTATCATCTATGAAACTATTGAATGATAATGAGTAAAATTTTGTACTATTAGCAAGAGTTGATTGTTGGTTCTATTGATAAGTTAGGATTTTTCCATATATTATTATAATGAGAATAGATAAAGTGATATTTTCTTTTCTTTTGTTTTCCAATAATGAGTGAAATCCATTTAGAAGTCTATCATTTTTTACAATCAGGCAAATTCGATGATGCAACACTTATTTATTTTCTTTCTAACTTGCATTATATTTAAAAAAGCTTTCATCAGATTTCAATATTTTATTTGAGACAGATGTTCGTATATATGAATTCTTTTTTTTTTCCATAAAACTATTTTCTTCTTATAATAACTTAAGGACGTCGTTCATAAATTCGAATTGTATTTGAATACAATTATCTCTATCATCGTCAAGAATGATCTGTTTTGGTTGTCGTTGACAATTTTCCATACATTTTTCTATATATTCATTAGTATATTTTTATATTTATTTTCAGATGAATGACCATTTTCATGAATATTTAAAAAATGAATTTTTTTTCTGATGGAAGAGTTGTTCATGATTGAATATTTTTATTATCATTTAACCAGTTGAAATTGAAGAAATGAAAAAGATAAGAAAGCGGAAGACAATGAAATTTAATGAGCATCTTGTCTCAAATTTTTAGAATAAATTGATTCGATTTTTCTTTGTTTATTGGTGAGGCTCATAGTACAGATAAAAAAGCTAAAATGGTTGGACCATTGGACAATTGCCCAATGACAAAAATCGTCTACAAACATATACGTTTGCAGCCCTTCGTAATGAAATTTTAATAGATTATCACTTGTTGTGACTTGACCAACTTATCTAAAAAGATCGTTCGACAGTCTTTTTCATTAAATGATGATCATACTGATGACATATCAATAATATTTCAATGAAAGCATTGATTCTTATACTAAAATGTGTTGTTAAAAGAATATGGACGAATGCTTAGCGGTCTCTCAAACCACATCAAACTGTATCGAATTGCAACGGTTGCAGTTCTTAAAGCTAAACATTTTAGAAATGTGACTGATGAAATAAGTATTACAACATAGAAATTAAAACCCCAATGAGCTATATAGAAATTCAGAATGAAAATGCTTTAAAAATAGAAGTTAGCGATTGTCAACAGTAGCAAACTAAATCATGTAGGTTATTTGAAGGATTTATGAACAACTAAAGATTGGAGCTGTCCAAATGCAGATTAGCTCTTGCTATTGTTCGACGCCAATGTCGAGGCATAAAAGCGGATGGAAAGATAGATAAGAATTCACTCTCGCCCTGCCTCTAAAATTGATGGTAGGAGGTTGTCCTTTAACAGTTGAACTATAAACTGCTTAAGGGCAATTTCTTAACATACCGTTTATTCAAGTACAGTTTTTTTGCAAGTCTGAAAAACTTTCGTTTCTCAAATAAGATTTTTCAATAATTCTTTATTTTGATAAATCTTCTCTTGATTCCGACTTTCAAAATAGTATATGCTTCCACTTTTTTAAAGCATCCTTGAGTAAGGAAACAAATCGCATTTCGCCCAGTTAACGTTCAATTTTTCGGGGTGAAAGTGAAAGCATGTGGTCGTTTTTAGCAGTTGAGCATCGAATCAAATAGGTGACATTTTACTGATAATATCCGAAATATTGCATTCTTATTCAATGAATGCAAGGTTTGTCCAATAACAAATTTTGCTCTATTCTAAAAATTCGCTATTTTCAACTAAATGTTCTTCTCAATAGATGCTTGGTTCCGAAATCTGATACGATCAACTTGTTGTCACGAAACTATAGACTTCAAGAAAATGAAAAACCAACTCGCTGCATGGCATTTTCCAAAAATTTAGCTAGAGAAAAACTGACAGAGGAAACTTTTTGCATCTGTACCGAATAATTTCTTACACCTCTTAGGCTTCGAAGTCAGGTACCCACCTACGTTGCTCCATAAAAAAATGGTTATCATGGTAGTTTTCACAGAAAAGATGATAAGATACTTTAAAGTTGAAAAATACTTTTATCAATAGTAGAAGGACATCGAACATGCTCGTCTGTTGGCTACGGTTGTTGACTTTTCTCTTCAATAAACATCGGATATGTAAAAGATAAGAAGTTTTGAAAAATTGTAGCCCAGTTGACTTTTAAATTGCCCATGGCTGCTCAAGTCTCAAAATAGTTTTGCTGGAAAATCGCCTAGTGCTCGAAAATTTCTGGCTACACTATTGACTATATATATATATGACATAAATTGTTTATCTCAATGTCGAACAAAACTAAATTATTCTTGGCAATTGTGATTGATAAAATTCAGGTCTGTTTATATTTTTTTGAATATTAGCAGCTATTTTCTTCTGAAATATTCTTTTGATAAATATAAAGAAATTTTTGATTGATACTTTAAAATAAAATGATAAAAGATTTTCGCTTTTATATAATAAGAGAACGAAACTTAGTGTTGATTTATTGAAGAGTAGTCGTTCTCATTTGAAGAATTAATTGATGAAATAAAATTACAATTCTGTGAAATTCATCAAAATTATCATATAAAATATGTGGAAATCGATCAGAATTTTCTTTCCATTGTCGTTGACAAACATCGAAATCTTTTGGTGGATGTTGATCACCTGCACGTGTATAGAGATTTTCATGATGTAGACGAGCTGTAGGAAGTAAATTAAGTGATATAGACGTATTATCATTCATAAGAATCAAAGCTTGTCCACAAGTTTGAACAAATAAAAGATCATATATATTTTCATTCAACCATTTTCTCTTTGATAATTTAGCTTTTAATAAAACATATTCATCTTCGATTTGATGACGTTTAATAAAAGAATTCTTGTCACATGCTTCATTCCAATCAGCTATTAATTGTTCAACTTTATCTTTTTCTTGTTCTTGATCCCAATACACATCAATATCACTACAAGCAACGATCGTCTCTACAAGACTTTTGATTATTGTGCTTTTTCCACCACCGCCAGGAACAATCACTAAACCTCGTATTTTTGATAAAAAAACAGATGAATTTGAACTTATTAAAAATGGATTTAGATCATCAAATGTTTTAATTATGTCAGATGTTGACATACATGTATATCTAAAATTCATTACGCGTTTTTCATATATAGTTTTATGATCGATAAGACTAAATTTATAATGAAGAGAATGCGTCATATTCGACAATCGACTGACTATTTTTATTTCTATTTCTTACTTATATATACAACTATGGAAACCAACCAATGAAAACAAAAACGAGAATATATATCTACACATCGATGCTGTTAGATGTCGCAAATGAATGGAGTGAGATTATAAATTCAAAGTGAGACTACTGATATCTGACTAAAAAATAATTCTAAAAGATCATTCTCATGAACATCTTTGAATGCAAATTATCTTTTCTTAAAAAATTCGACACAGTTAATTACATTAATGAAAAATTAACTTTTAGAAAATACTATTTAATTAAGATTTTAGAGAAAAGATATTATATAAAACTATATAAAACATGTCTTTACTCAAGGTCTTATTGAAGTTTTTAATGTAGGATAATTATATTATTTTGCATCTCAATTTTTAAAAATTGCTCATGGTTCTGCGTGTTGTATGTTGTCAAAGATCTTGCTTAGAAGACGTTCATCCAGAACACTAATCTTTGCATATCGTGTTTTACAAAAAACAAAGATGGAATTTTCAACCATATGTAATTATAAAATATATTAATAAAAGAGCATAATATCTAGTAATCTTTAAATGAATATAAAGCATGTCTTTTAATCAAGATTCATATTTTCAAAATTTATGCAAAAAGATTCAATTGTGAATTGTTTTTAATATTTCTTTGATATGACATAGCAGTTTTTTACTGATCTTATTGTACTCAAGATTCAGTGTGGTGAATGTCTGTAAAAAAGAGTAGATATAAATGATTACATATTAATAATAATAATAGTACAAATTAGTTACTGTATTTTTTTGTAAAGTACTCACTAGATGTTGTGCTCCTTCATCACTGATTTGATTCCACGACAAGTTATGTGTAATGAGTGTCTTTAAATAATAGCGAACGAATAGTTAAATAAAAATAAAAAAAGTGATTAGAATTGTATTACGTCGTTATGCTCGAGAGCATTGACCACATATTGTGTTCCCTGATCACCGATTTCGTTACTTTCCAAATTAAATGTAGTGAGTGTCTATGAAAAATATTCAATATTTAGTTGAATAGAAAGAAAGATCTCGATTGTGTTACGCTGTTATGTTTAAGAGCATTGGCAAGATGATTTATTCCTTGGTCACCGATCTCATTACGCTCCAAGTGAAGTGTAGTGAGTGTTTGTGAAAAATAGTGTATCATTAGATAAATAAGTAGAAGAGTGGACAAGATTGTATTACATTATTATGTTTCAGACCATTGGCCAGATGTTTTGCTCCTTGATCACTAATTTCGTTGTAAGAGAAGTTAACTTCGATAAGTCTCTGTGAGAAATAGTGGATGAATAGCGAAGTAAGAAGCGAAGTGGTTGGAATGGTGTTACATTATTGTGTTCTAGAGTATTACGAAAGTATCAAATTCCTTCATTACCGATTCCATTTAACCGCAAGTTAAGTGTGGTCAATGTCTATGGAAAATAGTGATAGAATAGTTGAAGAAAAGAAAAAGTGATAAAGATTGTGTTACATTGTTGTGCTCAAGGGCATTAGCCAAATAGTGCATCCCTTGTTGGTCAATTCGATTATAGTACAAGCTAATTGTGATTAGAGTCTACCAAACATAGTGAATAAAAAGTTAATTAAGAGGAAGAGTTGTCAGAATTGTGTTACATTGTTTTGCCGTGGAACACTAGCCAAATATTGTGCTCCTTCTGGATTGATTTGATTACGATCTAAGTTAAGTGAGGTGAGTGTCTGTGAATAGTGAATAATTAATTGAAAAAGAAGAGAAGTAATTAGAATAGTAATACACTATTGTGTAGCAGAGCATTGGCTAGATATTGTGTTCCTTGATCACCGATTTGGTTATAGTGTAAATTAAGTGCAGTGAGTGTCTGTAAAAAATAGTAGGTTATTAAATGAATAAGTAGAAGAGCGTTCAAAATTATGTTACATTATTGTGTTGTAAAACATTGGCCAGTTGGTTTGTTCCTTGTTCATTAATTCTGTCAAAGCTCAAGTTGATTGTTGTGAGTGTCTGAGAAAAACAATGAGTAAATAATTAAATAGAAGAAAGAATGTTATGGCTTATGTTACTCTATTGTACAGTAATACGTTTACTAGAAGTTTTATTTTTTGATGATCAAATTTGCTTTGACTAAGATCAAGCGTCATGAGTGTCTAGATGAGAGTGACAAGTCAAAAACATGTGATTGAGTGAAGTCTTAGTCTAAAAAACTATTAGAGCAATCCTTACGAAATTGAAATACGAAACACGAGGGAGCTTCCTATATTATAAATGACGAAACTCAGCATCTTATGAATCTCACAGAAAACCTGACTGAGAAATGGTAAGAAACCGAGAGTATCGGTGCGGATAGCGATCCAAAATATAGCAATCATCATTTTTCAATAGATAATCGTAATTCATAACAATATACTGGGACATATCACTATACCTGTTTGATAAAAAGGAAACATTCTAAATTCTGAAAATTTGTGGAATATTAAATAGCTATGAAAAGAACTAAGACAATTGAAATTTACAATATTTATTAACCAATTCAATTTTACATTGTAAAAAAAAATAAAGTATATTATTCAATAATAATATTTAATTGTATGTAGTCAAACAAAATATTACGATAACCATTATCTAATTTAATTCGAATATTTTTATTTTACCCATCGTTTCATTAAACCAATTAGTATTACCATGTAATAAATAGTTTGATTCAAACCAATCAAAATTAATTTTTTTTTCATCACATTCACAATCAAGACCATGATCAGCTAATGCATAAAAATAAGCTGCCACATTTCTTTCATATACATGATTTCTACTACAACATTCATTATGGTATGTTAAATATCCATTGTTCTTATCCAATTTAATACGACATATAATTGCATAGATTCCAGGTAATATTGATTTAAATTTTCCTTTGATACCAGCTAAATACGTCGATCGAACTGAGTATAAACGAACACATCGACCTGTTAAACTATTTGAATCATATTCATGATTGAGATATTTATGGTGAGGACAATGTTTATGATTTTGTGTACAAGATAGATCTATTGCAAATAAATCAACACCTAATAAACGTTTAGATTCAATTAAGTAATAATAAATTAATTTATACATGGATATTTGTGAAATATTTTCTTTATTTAAATATTTATTTTTTTTTAAAATAATATTCAAATAATTCTTCAATTGTTACAGACATTTTTAATTTATTTGTACGTGGATGTTGTTTTTGTTCAACTATACTTTTATGTGCTATATAACCATCACTATTATCTTTACTATTTAATACATTCAGTAACCAAATATTACACTTATGGAGCTCTAAATATCTTCGAAAATATTTTTCAAATTTTCTTGTATCTTCTTCTGTACGATATAAAACATAATTTGAATTTTTTTTGTTTTGAAATATTTCATTAACATAACGTTGATATAATTTCGATCCAAAATGATTTCGAGTTAATATCATCCAAAAATAATTATCTTTTTCGATTAACATGTATGATTGCTTGCATGTTTTTGATAAGTTTATAATATCAATGAAAGATAAATATTTACATATATTATACAAAACATGATATGGAAGATTATTTATATACATTTTTATCTGAAAAGAAAAATGTAAAAAATTTCGATGGATGAACTTGAGAAAATTTTTCAACAATAACTCAAGTTGTTAATAAAAAACAATGAATGAGTATCTGACCTGTTTTACTAACAAACGAAAAAAAAAATAACTGTTCTTTTTTTGTATATCATCATATGATTGAATTTGTATTGCTAAATCTAACATTGTTTCAATCATTATTATCATTCTTCGGACCATCATCATCATTCTTTTGATCATCGTCATTATTCTTTCGACCATCATCACTATCATCCTGTTATTGGAAAAACAAAAATTTCAAATCAAAAATAAAACAAGAAAATCAATAAAAACTTACTGACAATATTAATCCATTTTCATTTCTAAAAAAATAGTTTTATTTTAGTTACTGTATGAATTTAAATGAAGCATAATTACAGAAATGAATTAAATTTTGTATTGATCTAAAAATAAAGATTTTAGATGATTGTTATAAGAGATGTTATAATGTACTTGTTTTATTGTTTCTTCATCTTTACCATCATTATGTATTTGTTCTTCGATTGAATCAATGTTTGCTTTCAACGGTACGGTGGTAAGTGAGCGAAAGGCAATTCAGCGAAACAATTTTTCTTGATGAGGGCATGGACGAAAAGTGAGAGTGAGGGCGAAAATCTTTTCGCCATTGTGTCTTTCGCGTATTTTTTTCCGCTGAAAAGCCGTTCGCTTAGATTGTTTTCGCTCAATGGACACCATATCACGATCGATTTAATATATTCTTGAAACATAAATATTTTACTTACAAAAATTTTTTTGTAATACTACTAATATGTATATCAATATTTTTATGGCTGCATTAACATCTACACCTTGACATAACTCTCCAATCCATTGAAGAAATAAATATTCAGCTTGATCATTTCGACAAAATGTAATAATATACATGATCGCAGATAAAAACAATCTGCAAAAGAACAAAGATTTAAATTGGTACAAGTGTAGAATAGGGACACTATCTATATGTATAACATAATGACAGAACAGAAAAAAAAATAATTGGAACAGAAATATTATAAGATTGAACCAATAGTATTGGTTCAATCTTATAATATTTCTGTTCCAATAATTTTTTTTCCTGTTCTGTCATTATGTTATATATATAGATAGTGTCCCTATTCTAAACTTATACCGAAAAAACATACTTTCTGCAACCATGTTTTGAGTATCGTTTATTCGACATATTGAATGATTGGCTATATATATAAATCACCGAAATAGAAATTAATCTAAAAAAGCGATATATATCATGATATCGGTATTGAATAACATGTCAAATTGAACCTCTGTGCGTGCATGAGATTCAATCTACAAAAACAGCTGATTGCAACAAAATACATAGTACTATTCGGTGAGATTGATTGGTTCCGTGTGCATCCATATGTATGAACAGGGCGCCTCTAGAATTTTCAATTAAAAAAAACAATTTCGAAAATAGAGCTAAACAGATGGTAGTATATTACCTCTTACGTAATGTCTTAAACACCATTTGATCAAGTTAGCAGGGATTTGCTTATTCAACTTTTGTAGAGCCTGCAATCATGCATATTTGGAAAAAAAATCAAGTTTTTATCATTTTCTCAAGCTGAGGTATATGCAAACGAAAAAAGTCTTCGAAATATTTTTATTGCGCTAAATACGGTATGAAGTAGTACTATGACGTATGTTTTTCATTTTAAGTATAGAAGAAACCATCAGAACGAGTCAATTAGGATTTGTTAATATAGGTTTTGAAAAGCTTTTCACGGCGGATCTTCTGAAAAAAAATCAAAATTTTATGATTTATCTGTGCAGAGATATTCACAAAATAAACTATATTTTTTCGAAAATTCGATATCTTAAAAAAACTTGTTTCGCGTTTTTCTCAGAAGATGGGTTCGACGACGCATCTCCAGCGGCATTCGACCAAAGTTGGATATAAAGTCAAATATTTTTTTTGTTTGAAAGAGTGTGAAAAACTGCAGCGGCTAGCAGAGTCCTTTTTTTGAATAAGGCTTCGTTATTATTATTAAGTTGAAAGGCACTTTTATATTTAGAGTGCCATTTTTTGAGAATTTTTCGAGTGGTTGAACTTGTCAGCCCTTTTTTCCGCTTGAAAGATAAGAATTTTTAAAAAAGGGCTCCGCTAGCCGCTGCAGTTTTTCACGCTCTTCAAACAAAATATATATATATAATGAGACTCCACAGGAAAATCTTGGAGATGAGATGAGCTATTTTTGACCCTTGTTTGGTTTATATCTCTGTTAAACGTCAGTAAATCGAGCTTGCACGTATCGTTTGTATTGCGTCATTATTCGTGAAAGATTATTCATAAATGAATTCAAGTGATATTTCTAAACTTCTTCGAACAAAACCGCACCAGTATATAGTCAAAGAATGCTATAAGCTCATGTTGGTCAACGTTTGGTCTACCAGCTGAAGTCATAAATGAACAAAATAAAGCATTTAAAATCATTGAAGGTTTCGCAACATTTGTATTTCGTTCGCGTTCAAAAGGAATTGGTACAAAGAATCTCAGTGATCATAACTGTTCAAAGCAGGACATCAATCAACTAACTCTTCACGAGATATGCCCAGCATTCTTTTTTGTCCATGTTAACAAGTAATCTATTTTCTTATAGGACGTTGAAGAAAAAATTGTAACTAGTTCACATCGTGATGAATTAATTGATTCAATTGCTACTTGGTGTGCCACAAGCATTCAACCATTTCAATTTGTAAAAGACCCTGGATTCATCACCGTGTCGCAAGTGTTATTAGATATTGGTTCACGATATGAACGATCGCTGGTTGGAAAAGTAAAAGCAGAAAATCTTTTACCCTACGCAAATACAATCAAACGATGTATTCAAAGTTTGGCTGAGACTACTCGAGCATAAGCGTTTGAACGTTTAATAGCACCAGGTGGTCGAGGTGAACACATCTATAGTTCGTTTGTTAAAAGATAGATGTTTAACTTATCTCGAGCAGAAAATTGAATTACAAGATATACATTTTGCAGCTGCTATGCTTAATCCCAACTATAGAACTTTACGACAAGCAACAAAAGCAAAACGAACTCAAGCTCAAAAACTTTTAAGAAGAAGAATAGAAATGATAATCAAATCCACTGCTTCTCCTGAATAATCAGCTAGTAGTAGTGATAGTGATGATAATAATCGTCATTATCTATCGAAGTACACGGCCAAACCACCAATATCAAGAAAACAAGAGAAATTAACACGCTATCTCAAGTTCGACCACCGTGAAACAAGTTCAAATGATATACTTGAATTCTGGAGCACGATGGCAGATTCTTTACCTACATTAACTAAAGTAGCATTTCAAATCTTGACTATTCCCGCAGCGTCCGCGAACATTGAGCGCTCTTTTAGTGCCGCAGGTCAAATCATTTCTGAAAGACGATCAAACATTCCACCTGATTTAATGAATGATATTCTTTTTCTGCGTTCAACAGAAAAATAAAATTTTATATCAGATCAAAAACTGTTCACTAAAATGATTTAGCACTTGGTTCTTTAAAAATTGAATAACTTCCTATTAGGTAATACATACTTAGATGATAGTATGGTCGGATCGGGTCAGCAAACAGATAAGTCGGATCGATCGCCAATACATAAGTTAAGAGGATTTTATTAGTGCTGTATTTCATTAAACAAAACTTATAATGAATTGAATGCGTGATTTTGAACTCATGAACTAAAAATATACATTATTCATAATTATTGTACATATTTTGTGTTGTTCTCAAGAAGCCAACTAGGATATGATTACGATGCATATATTTTATTAGCACTGATATTTGTAAAAATACAAAAAACGTAAACAGGAAAAGTAGTCGAGAATACTATATTAGGAAAAGTAATCGAGAATACTCAGGAGAAAAAATAATTGACAATATTATAGGAGGAAAAAAATTAAGAAAAATAGAGAAGAAATCACACTAGTCAATAATGTTCAATGCTGATAATATTTGAAGAGAATGTTCGGTTTTTGGTATGTGTATGGTTGTACCACATTACCTACAAAGAAAAAATAATGAATTAATTCAGCACCATAAAGTACTCAAAAAGATAATCTCAAAAAAAGATTGTGCGAATGATAGAATAAAATATCCGCGACATTCTCCTCGGTGAATTATCATCGGAACGCCATATTGACACAACATACCTGACTTATTGATAACTAGGACGATAACGACAATAAGCAGAATTAAAACGTTCAAGACAATAACCAACATAACGAATACCATTAACAGTAGTAGTACAACAATCACTATCCCTATCACAACCATCAGGACAAGTACGACCAATACAAAAACACGCATTCGTATAACCGGAACCAGAACCACAAGTAAAAGTAACATCAGAACAAACATCTTTCCAAAGATGTCGCTTGAGAAATCCCTTGACGTTGTCTTGGTACACGCTGCGACGACCGGTGTCTTTCGAATCTTGGCCCTTTTTCCATGCGTTGCAGCATATTGCCAAGGACGTCCAGATAAGAAGAAAATAAACCATGGTATTGATGTTGCTCATTTCGCAGCCGTTAATTTGAGAAGGAATATGGATAGGCGGTCGAGTTAGTATAAATGTATGTTTGTGATTTTGACAGCGGTACTCTCACTCTTATATACCCACCGATCGCGAGAGAGAGAAAAATCTACGAAAGGAAAAAAAATCGATTTTTTGCCTTTGTAATGCATATGGAGCATAGTGGTTGGCTAGAAAGACACTTGCAAAATCACAACTAGTCGAACAGTATAGGAAAAAACAACATTTTTCTCTCTCTCTTTAGAGACAAAAACAGATTCAATTTTGCGCGGAGGTGTGCTTGCACATGCAATCATCATCATGTGTAGTTATTATGTATAACTAGTGGAAACCCTTGTATACTGCACGACCGCTTTCACTATGTCAAGAACCGGTTTTTTTTCTCTTTTCTTTCTTTCTTTCTTTTTTCGTATTCTCTCAGTTTTATATTTCATTTTACATTTTATATACATATTCACTTCATCTATTCCCCTAGTACTCTTAAAAGTGTGTGCTGACAAATGGATACCGTATCCGTGCTTGTTTCTCTAAGAAATACCACGCATTAATGATTTACTTATTGCTTAAATGTTATTCTTTTCTCTTTCTAATATATAAGCACTTTCGAGTGTCACATAATGGGAAAATGACGTTTCGTACCACCTCGCCATTCCGAACTCCAGTAGCATATACCTGTTACGAACTCCAGACAAAAAAAATGATTCAAAAATTTCTTCACGGATGTCGGAATGACAAAATTCAATCAAATAAGCAGGATGTCCGTGACGAAATATGTTCAGAAGATCGTGAATAGCATTTACCATTATTCCTTAAGGGCCAAATAGAAACTTTGATTAGAGATCGCAATGAACAAGTATAGGAGTCCGTACCAACCAATACAGGAAGGTTGTAACGAAATTTCAGGGTGATTGGAATGAAAACGACAGGATGTTCGTGAATAAGTTAAAGTGTACGCACTCTCAAGAAAATTTTAAGTAATATGCCGATCTTTAGATTATTATAGTCGAAAAGAAAAATCGAAAGAAAAGTCATTATGTTCGTAACAATCGCCTGGTATATTTATTTATGAATTTTCTGTGATTGTTAACTCATAACTGCAAGCGACATTCAATATTGGTCGTTGCGATTTTCATGACTACATCAGACACAGCAAAAAACATTCTAAACTGAACTTTCAAGCGGTCCCCCGGACTTATCTTACTTTTTCTGTTACGATCTTCTGTACAACAGTAATTCCGAACATCCGGAATAATTTTCAAAAATAAAATTCAATTTCGAAGTCCCCCTCATAAATCTCTAAAAAATAGTTTTTTTTACGAACTTCTGAGAAAAGTCATCAGAAAAAATTCTCATTCCGAATACCCGATCATGCTGCTTGATGTTTGTAAAGGGTGGTACGAAACGTCATCGACCCCACATAATCGGGCAAAATAAAAAAAAAACTATGTGAAGAAAATCTTTTCTGATGGCGAGAAAATTGTTAGAGACACTTTTAGAATTCTATCTCTGTTCTGAAACAAAGGTTATTGCATGATATTCAATTTCTTTAAAGCTAACGAATATAAAAAATTTCTTTGAAAACAATCATATGCTCCATTGATCCCATCTCTACCATCACTTGTGTTCCTTTAACCTGGTAACACACACAGAAACACTTAACATTATTATATAAAAGAAGATAGCCAAGCCTATTTTTATCTCTAGAGCTTGAGCTATACTCATGTATTTTTGACCCCTCGGATCAATCTGAAACCATGTTTTTTTTAATCTATAGGTCAAAGAAACTTGATGTTTTTTTGACCCGGTGACAGACATTGAACATTATAATATAGAATGTCACGGTTGACATGAGAATTCAGTTGAGTTTGGA
Source organism: Macrotrachela quadricornifera (assembly GCA_022393335.1). Taxonomy (NCBI): domain Eukaryota; kingdom Metazoa; phylum Rotifera; class Eurotatoria; order Philodinida; family Philodinidae; genus Macrotrachela; species Macrotrachela quadricornifera. The sequence goes on along the minus strand of JAJEKB010021235.1, from coordinate 193,467 downwards.
ATCCATGAAATGTTAGAAAAAAAGAAAAAGTATTTTTATTATGAATACAACTCAATAAACAATTTGAAATAATTTGTTTGGGCAGGAGTTCACAAAACAAAGTTCTGTTAAACACAATAAACAAAACATCTCTATGTGCAGATTTTTTTCGTTATATTTCAGTAATAAACAAAATTTTTCATAAAGATTTGGTAGTAAGAGCTAATTTATAACAGATCGAGAATAATTTTACAATTTCTCCTCTCTTTTTCAACGCCCTGCTCTAGACATATCTAAAAGTTCGGTTATGAAAGCTAGTTCGAAACAGATTGAAACCAAATTGCACAGTCTCTGCTCATCTTCAAACCACCTGCTCGGAATAACTTATGAAGATTCGGTTATAACAATAGCTGTTTTGAAACCGACTGAGAATAAATCTACAATCTTTATCATTGAATTCTTCCTTTTTCTTTTTTTGGTCAGATGAGTGTTTTCTGTGAATGTCAGTACTAGGGAGAAACAGCAGAGACTTCGCTTATGAAGTCCAATGAAGTCTTGACGTTTTTCGAAATTTTCCGAGGTCTTCATAAGTCTTTTGAAGTTTTTTGAAGTCTCATGAATAATATGAAGTCTTTCAAAATCCCATGAAGTCTTGTGAAGTTTCGTGAAGTCTCGTGAAGTTTCGTGAAGTCTCGTGAAGTCTCGTGAAGTCTCGTGAAGTCTCGTGAAGTCTTGAAGTCTTGAAGTCTTGAAGTCTTGAAGTCTTGCTGTTTTTCATGGTCTTATGAAGTCTTTTGAAATCTCATGAAGTCTTCTGAAGTCATATGAAGTCTTTTGAAGTCTCATGGAATCCTTTGAAGTCCGGCGAAGTCTCATGAAGTCTTTGAAGTCTGAAGTCTTGCTGTTTCCCTCTAGTCTCAGCCAAATCGCAGTACGAGGCCATATTCTTTTAGACTTTTTCTAGTCTACTAGATCCGTACCCTTGGGTAAAATATAGGGCCAAAAGCGATGAATCACTTGGAGACTTCTCTTCGTCACTTTTGTTAACATTTCAGCCCACTTACACTGCAGGTATGTGTGCATGTACTAGGGGATTGTGGAGGATCTGTCTCAGAATGCATAGCGATTTATTAAAACATTCCTAAAAAATAAATGCCTGTAGCTACTGGACATAACAGACCTTTCATTAAATCAATATATAGGGAAGCTTGAAAAAGTGAGGTTTAGCAAGGTCCTGGGTTCGAGAGAAATGGCGATAGGAGCTCCTTGGTATCCCACAAATACATCATAGAGAGCTGATATTTTGTATTTTGAAAAGCCATCATACGAGCTTTCTTTTGAAACTCCGAAATCGAAACTGAACAATTTTTCTATAAGTGACATGGCCGGTCAGTTATCACGAAATATAGGTTTTAAAGTCCTAATACACCTTCTTGAGACCCTTGGCAAAATTTATGTCCAAATTTTTTTGCCAGATGTTTTTATATAGATCGATGCAATTTTTCATGGGCTTTCCAAAAATGGAATCAGATTTGTGAGATCACGTCACTTTGGTAAACTTTGAATCGAAATACATGAAAAGATCACCTACCGTGAAGGTGAAATTTTCCAACTGTAAAAATTTTAGGAGATTGAGAATGAGTGACAAAGCTATTTCTTCTAGCTAATTTTGTAGACAACTTTTTTCTCTATCGTTTGAGACAAACCGCACCTCAATCGGATGAACTAATGCTGAGAAAAGTTAAAAATATCGGGGGCATCGATTTTAGCAAAAAATAAATGCGGAAACTTCGGATTTTATCCGAAAGTTATGTGTACTGCAAAAAGTGTATGAGACAGATGAGTTACTCTAGAATGTCTGGACCAGTGTTGCTAGACCTTCCCGATTTTCCCACTTTTTTCGGATTTTTTCCAGGTTCCGGATTTTTCCGGATTTTCGATGATTTTATTGAATTTCATTTTTTTATCTGTTAATATTCAAAAAAATTTTTTTTATTTGACAGTGACAGTTGCTCAGTGGCTTGTTGCTCTTCTTTATTGGTTTCCTTAAAAGTCCAATCGTCTTTGATTCATCCTAATCTATAAATTTTCTTGTGTAGTTTTTCGACAATGTGTAAACAAATTATTTTCTATTTTAACTTTATCTTTTTACATTATTTTTAGAATGATTTTCCAAAACGAAGAATTGGAAGTTTTGGGTGAAAAAGAATCACTACAAGAACCGCAAACAACACCATCTGAACCTGACGAAAAATGAAAAGAGAAAAATGAGAGAAAAAAAGGTGTTTTTCGCTCCGAATGGTTAAGTGAATTTTCTTTTTTAAGAGAATATAAATCAGATAAAACTCGAGTAACATGCATGGTATGTAATAATCAATTCAGTGTGCATTATGGATGGTAAAAATGATGTTCTTCAACATTCAAAAAGCAAACAACATTTAAAAAATATTCTCACATTTATTCTTGTTCGTCAATTAATTACTATAACAATGAAACCAAATCGTAAAAAAGATAAAGTTGCTGCTACAGAAGCTACTCTTGTTTATCATGGTGTTCGTCATAGAGTTTCATATCTTGCTCAACAATGTAAAAATAATATATTAAAAATTTTATTTCGTTCAGCACCTATTGCTGAATCTATTGTATGTGGAAAAACGAAAGCAGCTGCTATTGTAACTGATGTTTTAGCAACATATTTTACAGATCTTGTTTTAAAAGAAATTCGAAATGCTTTTTATTATTCATTTTCATTTGATGCAAGTAATAAAGGTGCTTTAAAATTTTATCCGTTTTGTTTACAATATTTCTCAGGTCTTGGAGTAAAGAAAGGTTAATAATCAAAATTTTCATCTCGATTAATAGACAGATTTATATTTATTTTAGTAATTCTTGATTTTATTGATGATCCGAATGAATCTGCAACTGATATTCATCGAAATGCACGACAAATTTTGGACAAATATGAATTTGATATTGATGGTTTAACGTTGTTGGAGCAGCTAATACCAATGTTAACATGGGAGAATATCACAGTGTGTTTTCGCTATTTCGTGAAGAAAAACCGAACGTGTTAAAAGGTAATCACAGAAACGCTTTTTTTTTCTTTTGTGTAAAACAGATCCAAAACAACTGAATAGAAAGAATAGATTGAATAAAATTAAATCTCGAAATTTGCCGAGATAATCTTTCGTTTGTGTTTTTCTTTCAGGATCTTGTTTTAACCATATTTTACACAATGGTGTCAAACATGGACATAAATTATTAACTATTGATATAGAAAAAAATCTTCTAAGTATTTATGCTCATTTTTCTCAATTAGCTAAACGAGTAGCTGAACTGAAGTCTTATTATGAATTTTATGAACAAGATTACATGGTAAGAGAAGCTACTATTCAATTCAGATAACAATATTCATTATAATTATAAAATAATTATTTTCGCATATCTTTAAGGTAATCCTGAAGCATATAAAACTTCGTTGGCTAACATTATATAGATCTATTAATAGACTGTTGGAAGTTTTTGCCCCTATGAAAGATTATTTTTTGTCTTTTGAAGTCGAAGAAGAAAATTGTCCAACAGAACTTCAAGATTTTTTTTCGAATGAAGAAGATCATTGTGTTCTTAGTTTTTTACAACATGTTCTTCAGATTATTCAAAAATCAAATTTAAAGTTACAAAGACATTATCTAGCTGCTGTTAATTTACATCAAATTATAAGTGAATTAAAATTTAATTTATAACAACGAATAAGTTCATCATTTTTTGGAAAAAGTTGTAAATTAAAATTATCTCGATTACCTACAAGTACAGCTGATAAATTAAAAGCTTCATTTATCCGATTTATGGAACGAGTTATTCAATATATTGATGAATATTATTTATTAAAAAAGAAAAACAAAAATGGAAATATAATTACGTCTAAATGTATTTCTCCTTCGATTTTATACGAAGCTGTGAGTCCATTTGGTTTATCAACCATTAATGATATTAAATGGGACCATATCACGAAATGTATTGAATTATTTCAAATAGAAAATTTAAATGAAGATAATTTATTTAATGAATTTACTGATATTCAAATAGTATTTAAATCTATACGAGAAAAAAATATTCCATTATACGAACAAGTTCGAAGGTAATCCCAACTTTGGTCGAAAAGATAAATATCGAAAGGTAAAAATGTCGAAATAAAAGCAGACACAAGTCGAATGTAAAAATGTCGAAATAAAAGCAGACACAAGTCGAATGTAAAAATGTCGAAATAAAAGCAGACACAAGTCGAATGTAAAAATGTCGAAATAAAAGCAGACACAAGTCGAATGTAAAAATGTCGAATTGAAAATAGTCGAAATATAGAAATATCGAAAGGTAGAATGTCGAAAATCGAGGGTGAAGGTGAGTGTTATGTAGCGGAATCGTGGGAAGACATGTGATTCCACATCCCCCTCCATTTCACGCCTTTCTCAATATTATTTCGTTCTCCTCCCTCGTCATTCTATCTCCCCCTATATTCTTTCTATGACATGTAAACATAAGATTCCAACATGCTCTTCTATTTAACGCCTTCTTCAACATTGTTCTTCTCTCCTCCTTCGCTATTCCACCTCCTTCTACATTCTCTCTGTGATATCTTTCGTTCTTATCATTGTGAGCGGCTTACATATATATACGCTTCTCTTATATGCAGAGTGAGTGTGAATTGATACAATAAACATATACATACAGCACAAGTACAACGGTGCATTCATACCCATTATATAACAGTTACTAGTTAGCGCAGTATAACTTTGCGGAGGACGATCTATTGTTTTGTAAACAGGTGAAATAGTCGATAAATCAAGCTCATGCGCTTCTTTAATAAAAACTAATGTGTCATCTACTATTAATGGACCAACATTAATTTCTAAACGCATTTGTTCAATTTTATTCATATTTATTTTCAACTGATGAATACTTGCCATTAATGAATCAATATCTTGACGAGTTGTTTCTTGTCTATGAAGAAGTTCCGTTACTTTGAATCGGATTCTGTCTATTTCTTCTTTTTTTTTCTTAATTTTATTGTCAATCAATCCATTGAGTTCTTCACATTTTTGTTTAACAAAATGGTCAATCTTCTCATGACATTCTACACGCCATCGTTCAAGTAGTTGACAGTAATCATCAACTATGCTTCGAATATTCAGTGTTGTAAGACGATCACCAAGCATATTAATTTCATCGGCTAAGGGATGTAATTGAGTGATGAGAGTATCATTATGTTCATTTAAATGTTGTAGACAAAGATTTTGCTGACAACAATCACACAAGCCGCGTGATATACGATTGCATTTCGTTATAGAACATGATTGAGACATTGCATGACAGTAATACGACTGTTAGTTTTCAGTTGTAGTTGGTGGAGAAAGAGAGGTAAAAAATGGTTTTATCTCTCGATATGAATCTTTGCTTGATAAAGAACAAAAAGTTTCGTATTAGTTTGGTATGTCGAGAGTCAGAGTATTTTTCTATTTCAAATACCATGAAAAGATGTCGTGCAAAATATACATACATGAAACTAGCTATTAATATTTGAATTAAAAGTGATTATTCCCAATACACATACATTGATAATATCTCTATAAGACCAATAAAACAAAGTTTTTGGTTTTTTTTTCAAAAATTAGAACTGAAAATTACTATAATAGTTAAACCATTATTTTATCAATACTATTAATCATCTAATAACTAAATTATCGATCTCAACAAACTCATGTAACTTCATCTATCAGAATGATAATTCGTTCATTTAATTTCCATAACATTTTATGAAAGAACACAAAAAAAAATACAAAATATCTGACAGAAAAATTTTCTTATAATTAAGATGAATTCATTTGTTGCTCAAGTAATAAACGAGCCATTTGCGCAAATGTTGGTGCTGCCATAGCTGCTGATTCGTCTGATTCACCATTTACCGGTGGCTAAAAACATCAAAATAATCATACAAGTTTCTTTTTTTATACACAATACTTACCATAGGAATAAATTTAATACAATCCTGACTATTCGATGGTCTATGCATGCAACCATTTCGAGTCCCAAGAGTATGTGCAACAACCTCTCCACTTGCTTCATTTGAAAATGTCTATAAAAAAAAAATTTTTCTACAAAAAACTAAAAGATACTATTTGAAACTTACACTAAATGGAATAGAAATACTTGATCCTTCATTAACATCATCAGTATCAATTTTTGCAAGAAGTATATTTGTTATAGGACCTTTATATAATAATAAAAATAAATAATAAAATAAAAATTTCTTCATACTTGAACATGATTTTTTAAAACGTATTTGCCCAGATGATAAATCCCACATAACACAATCTTTATCAAGACTACCAGAATATAAAATCTGTTCATCAGCACTTAATCGAACTGATATAACAGAACCTCTAAAAATTTCAAAAAATTATTCTTTCAAATAAATTCATAATTTATATTTACTGATGATGAATTAATTGTTTTGAATTATTATTATCAATTGTAATTGTTGGATTTTGATGTTGAACATCTCCAAACTAAAATTTAATTTTTGTAATAAAAAAAAATCATACCAAAATGTTCTTTTTTTTCATAATTTACTTGTGTTGTTAGTGTTTGTAATGGAACGATAAAAATTGTACCAATATCTGTTCCACAATAGATTGTTGTAGAAAATGATGATGCACATATTGAATGAATTTCATTTGGAAATAAAAATGTACATAAACATTTTCCTGTAACAATATCCCATAACTAAATTTAAAATTATCTTTTTTTTTGTTATTTAATAAACAAAAAGTATTAAAACATACTCGAACACTTAGATCACTGGAGGCAGTTAAAAATAAATGAAATCTTCCAATAGATATTTGACAAATATCATTAATAGGACCTGTATGACCTTGAAATGATTTTGTTGGAGACACATCAATAGTTCGATCCAGATTTATTCTTTAATACAAAAGTATATTGATTTTTTTAAATAAAAAAGAATTTAAAGTTTTATTTACTCTTCAATATTCCATTGATGAATAAGATTATCTTCTCCAACTGATATTAAACAATCTTGATCTTCATCAAATAATAAATGATTAATTGTTCGAATATGTGCTGAAAGTGTAGTCAAATGTTGACCATTATCAAGCTATGAAAATACCAAAAAGAAACTATACATTGAAATATGAAATAATTCTGTACTTTATAAAGAAATATTTTATTTCCAATTGCACAAGCTAAGACAGATGAATCTCGAATAAATACCATTGAATTGACAGGTCCTGCGACGGTCATTTTTTTATAATCTCGATTCTAAATAAAAATAAAATAAATGCAATTGTTGTTTATTAATTTATAGAACATACACGACTATTTAAATTCCAAACATAAACTGATGGACGATCAATAGAAGCAGCATAAATATGATCACGAGAACATAAAAGACTGTGAGGTGCGACAGGTGCATCACATTTAAATGTAAGAAGAACATTTCCATTTAATCCATTGAAACCACTAATTGTCCATGGATGACTCTGTTGTGTAGTAATTAAAACAGTTGGCTGATATTGAGGCATAGATACTGTCTTTGAAGGAAGCATGATGAATAAAAAAAGAGGTTTTATTCGAAATTCCAAATTGGATTAAAGAGAAAATAATGAATGTATGTATCTATCTATACATCGAAAAACAAGCGTATTGGTCTATAAAATAGATGTCACTATAAATAAATTTTAATTAAAATAATAATGGATGTCAGGACTGTTTAAGAGAATAAAAATGACTTAAAGAAAAATGTGAAAATCATTGTAGAGGTGTAAGAGGAAAATTCTATTGGTTAGATAAATGAAACGTGTCTTAATATTATATTAAACTACTCTTGAAATTGAGAACATATTAAAAAATGGAAGAAAAGCACTTGAGTTAAAACAGACTTTTCTAAAAAGATCATATTGTGTATTGCCATGAACATATTTGTTTAGCAGGTCATTCAGATTTTTTTTCATGGCAAGTCGATTTATCCTATAGGTTTAAGATGATTCTTTTAATTATGATATTTGTTTAGTTAGCTGTTCAAAGATGTCACACGAGATAACTCAAATTTTCCTACTCGAAAACTAAATCAGTAAGACAGTTCGATTTCACTCTCTTAACACATGTCATTATGAAACGCTCCGAGTTATCTTATGTGACAGCTCGAAGTCGTTAGTAGACAATTATCTTAATGAAATGAAATCATTGAGATCATATAGCAAATAGAACACTTAAATTTAATACATACTACTCCTCAAATTTGAATAAAGTGCAATCAAAAGACAAATAATAATAGAGAATCATACTTTTCCAAGACTCATTCTCTATTTCCGACTATTGATTTACCTCTATTATGGAGTTCGTATCTTTCTTTAATTTATTGAATTCTCTTAAACAGTGCCAACAAATGAATAATTTTAAAATGTAAGTTCAAGAAAACAATCGGAATATTCAATTTTTATTGGCAATCATAAAACACATGATATTATATTAAGTAAAATTTTAAGTCAAGAAATTTATATTAATAAAGAATGTCATAGACATATATTATGGACTTGGAAAGATATGGCTATTGGCAAAAGCATTGAAGTTGTTGCCACTGTTTTGTTGAGGAGCATTCTTGCCTTCAGCCCACCATACTTTATCATCAGGACCAAATAAAGAAATAGTCACATATCCAGGATTAGCTGGGAAAGGTATACATTCAGTTTGTTCAAGTTGAGTGATTTTGTAAGTAGTTTTGGATCCATTCAGATCAACCATTACTGTATATTGTCCTCCGTTAGGTCTAACACTTTTGACAATGGAGTGAACAGCAACGCAGTCCCGAGCATCATTACGATATTGAGGAACATCACCATTTACATTATTCTTAGGATGGATGCGATACCACCAATAGAATTGATCATTAGTAACGGTAGGTCTTGCGTTGTTCTTATACCATTGAATATAATGTTTTGAGAGTTCTAACCAGGCGTCATGATGCATTGGTTGTGGGCTATTAATCATAGGACTGATACCTCCCATATCAGTAGGTAAGTCACTACTAATAGAACATACGTAGGAAGATTCAGAATAATCATTCCAGGTAATAATTTGAACGAAATCAGGTTGTAATGAAACGATTTGTTGCCATCTTTCTGGTAAAAGTGTTTCTGAACCATAAATCCAGTTCTTTCCCCATCCTGAACCCCAGACACGAGTGTAGAACCATGGAGCAAGAGGAGCCATATATGTTTTGCCTGTAGCTCGAGCACTAGCAATGAGATTTCTGTCACCCGTAGTATCAAAGCGAGCACCAGGTCCAGAGTTACCAGCAGGCCAAGCATTCCAAGTAAAGATACAATCAGCAACAGGATGAGATTGTAATAAGTTGTTTGTGTCATAGTTGGGCCAACTAGGGCAAAAGTAAGGATTAAATCCAGTGGAAGCTTTCCAAGTTGTCCAAAACATATCTTGATGTTCACCAGCAAAAGTAGAGTAAAGGGGTCTGCCATTCACTCTGTAATAGTTGGGATGAGTAGCAGCAAAATGAAAACGACTGAGAACACCATTGCTGAAGGTAAGAGAAGACATATCAAACGAGATAAACATAGTAAAATCACCATTATTTTTGGCGGCAGCAAGAGCTTTGGCTACACGGTCGGGTTGCCAGTCATCAATTCCAACGTTAAGTGCAAATCCATCGATACCAGCAGATTTTGCTCTCTTAATTTGACCATCAAAGAAGTTCTGATCTGATGGATAGGCAAATCCAACCATATAGTGAGCAAATACTTTCTTGCCAGAACTAGAGCCAGATGGTTGACCAGGAGAAACAGTAGTAGGATTGACAACAGTAGTAGGATTGACTATCGTGCCGATGGCTTGAGCAGTTAGAGGATACGCAAAAGAACCAACAATTTTAAGACGAACAGAACCGGTGGGTGTGGAGAATTGACAGTCTGGTCCTCCTCTTCCTACACAGCCCCAAGTAACATCCCAAGAATTTCCAACAGTAACTTTCCAATAGTACACCTTGTTAGGCCGAAGTCCATGAATTTCAACCGCATACTCACAGGATTGAGCGTTCGTATCGTGCATCAAACCCTTGGGTTCAGAAGGATTCCAATTAGAGCTGGATCCAGCATCAACGGCCCAGTCACCTACGGCACGAAATGGTTGATCGGCCCATCCACAGTTGGGATCATTATATCTCGCCGAAATAATGACCACAAAGTACAGCAGAGCAAACACCACGAATTGGATTCTGGTGAAGATCATCTGCAAAAGATTCAGCCGATATTAATGAATAGACTATAGAAATTAGCTAGATCACCAGAAGAAAAGAAATATTTACTTACCTTACTTGTATTAGTTTAAAAAAAAGGGATGAGTATTTATTGTAACGAAAATGTTCTGGAATGAGATTGCCTGTTGTCTACCTAAGCTGAGATTATAACCATACATATATATTAGAGTTTCATATAGAATGGGATAAACCCAATCCTTTTCAACTCCAGCCGATGGGACAAATTTTTTTTTGCGAAAAACTCCATGCGATGGGATGGGAAAAATTTGTTGTCTCATGGGACCTTGTTCTTTTTTCTAAGAAAAAAATGCTAAATTCTTCTGTGAATCAAACTCATTAGAAACTTGTCATGCGTGAATGAAAGATATATTGCTGAAGCTTTGATGAATACCTCAACAAAACGAATGAAAAAGATGAAAATAAAGTACATACAATGAAACAAAATATGACAAAAGTCTAGAAGATGAAATTTTTTTTTGCAAGTACTATGGTATGATTTTTCATCTCATTCCATCCCATTCAGATCTATAATATATATATACATCAGTATGCCTATATTGTTTTTCTTTGCAGGTCGGATCAGTTACATGAGAATCAACACCAGATGCATTTTTAAATTAGAATTTATTTTGATAACCTAGCCTTTTTTAGTACCTTTATAATCAGTGATTTATGTACTTAGTGCTCTGTGCCCTTTATATTTAAAATCCTCTATGCCAAAAATATTCTTTATAAAGCAGTTTTATTCACTTTTCAATCAGAAAAAAAAGATAAATCTCCAAAATGGTAATCGAAAACGAATGGTTTATGCACTTATTTTTTTTTTTTTTTTTATTATCAAACTATCATAACGGTATTACACTTTATAGTCAATTTGTCGTATTCACATGAAATATATATTGGAATATGATACGATGAAGGACAAGATATACTAAAAGGCAACCTAACAATAGAGTCACAGTTAGTACTATTCATTTTTGTTAAATCAAGACAATTACAAAAGAATTCATAGATGAAACTAGTATGAATGCTAAGATAACCATAATGTCTATAAATGACGCAATTACATTGATTATATTATTTAATGTGATATTGAACACTGTTAAAGCGTTGCGAAGTTCTGTCACAAAAATCTTTATTAACCTTGGCAGGCAATCAGATATATATCGAATACAAAACCTATTTTATCTTATAGAATTTATACCATTTTTTTTTGTTACAGGCAATATTTCTATTAAGAACAAATTTTACAAAAATTATTTAATTATCTCAAAAGATAAAAGGGTAATTAGCGATTTTCGGACTAATTGAATTTGTTCTTGTTAGGAGCACTGTTCCTAATAAAAAAAGGCTATTGAAATTAAATGGAAAATCTTGAAGGTTAAAAACGGTTCGCATATTCTTATTAGGAACAATGTTCTTAATAAGAATAGACTATATAAAATACATAAAAAAATAAAATTTTTTGCTAAATGAACATTTTTTCTATGTAAATTTGGAAACTTCTGTGTGAAGCCGTCATTAAAAATGTTCCTGAATAGTTTCATGGTATTTCAAACAGTATTACAAATAAGTTCTCTTCGGATTGTCTTATTTATACCTTATCTGATAGACCTCTATGAGTTATGTATATAGTAAATAAATTATAGTCTTTAAACCTTTTATTACAGAGATACAAGTATCACAAATTTAAGGTCATTACAACCTTCTCAAAATGCACATCATTTTTGGATTCACATTTTTTCAACATTAGAAGAACTAAAATTAATTCTAAATATATATTCTTGTTCCTGTTCATGTGGTACATTCAGCCATACGCCATTTTCTAGTAATGAATGATCTAGTAAAGAAATCTTCTAGATACACAAAAAGCAGACCTCAAATGTCGAATACACTGCAAAAAAAATTGTTTTTTTACTGAACTTCAAAAGTTCTGTATTTTTGAACTCAATTACTTTAAGTTCAGCAGATTTAACACATGAAATAGAACCTGTATCACTAAACACTGGTTATGTATCATAAATTAGGAAACGTTTCTTTCATGATTATTTTCTTGAAGTCAGATAATATTTGAAAAAAGTTTTTGAAAAAATGTTCAAACTTATATAATTACTTCATTATTTATAGCTTACTTTAGAACTCGGACGAAGAATATCATAGAAGCTATGAATTATCGTAGAAATACACTATTTATTCTCTATTCAGCAATTGCACACTATGTCGAATTATTGAATAATATTCAGTCATGTTATTAACAAATATTAGGATTAATAGGAGAAAATGAAGGACAACATCAAAATCTTCCATTCACAAAACATATTGTGTTAATAACACCGAATACAATATGAATGAAGGTATCGAACCATCGGTATCCTGGATAATTGACTGGATAGCCATTTTGACCACGATTCTGTATAAGAAATCATAGATTAAACATAGATAGTAAAATATGAGCAGAATGAGAGAGGTATAATGCGAAAGTATGTCATTTTGAATAGAGATTCTACATAGAACAATGTTCTGCATGTAGAAGACAGCCAAAATATGTACCATTTCAATAGTTTGAGATTCCAAAAAGAATTTACGAAGAGTAGTTGCTCCCATGTAAGACAATGTACACAACATCTTTTTACTTCATGTATGAGAAGATGTTTTATTTGTCTTGAGATGAAATAAAAACTGACGATAAGAGAATGGATACATCAAAAAACATACACATACTTTCCATTTCTTCAAATTTTGTTACTTCTTATAATTTCTATCGTTTGTACTTTAGTCACTCCATCTAGTATTCCGATAACATATTTTTCATCATAGGAAAGTAGTGAATTTCATAATATGTTTTATTGGCAGAAAGTCCCTTTTTCAGATACAGAAATCACATAAAAAAGAGAAAAAGTAACGAGTTAGAAACATAGTTTATGTTTCTAGAAATACTAAATTATGTTCTAGCCCATATGAAATACCTGAATTTCACATTTTGATCTCAAAATTATACTGGCAAATTTCTCCACATGCCACATATTGTAATTCTCAATACTCTTGTACGTAACACTTGTCTATAAGCGATAGGAAGCTTTCAACCTCGAATCAAAGTTATAATCACATATTTCATAAATGATTTCTATAAAAATAGACTACGAACGTGTCATACGTCCTCTTCTGTATCTAATGACTTTATGATTAGATAATTTCAACTAAAAAGAAAAGATTATATCACAAGCAATGCTCTAACAACTGGGAAGGAAACGTTTTTATGGAGTTATTGTCACAATCTCGAAATCAATGTTTTTTCTTTGTATGATATAATAGAAAAGAAACTGACGATAATCAAATGCATCGAAATCTGAAATTCGAATCAAGTCATTGTCTTATTCTTTATTAAAAATAAGGTGTTTTTTTTTCACATGACAATGCAAATTATTTTTCATTAAATATTCTTTATTACAAATGCAGCTGAAAAATAGCAAGACACTCTGTAAATACTTCATAATTCGTATTTAGAATGTGTACTTTCTAATAATCGAAGGCGATGAAAACAAAGTAGATATTTCGATCTTTTAAGTATGGCTTAATGGTCATCATCAGTGTACTCTTGTAGCAGTTATATAAACTTGAGTTTTTTCAAATATGATTTTGGTTGTTATTATGATTATAAAAACATGATTTTGATAATAGTTATAATATGGTTTATGGATTTATACTGATGATAACTGTTAAAACATACTGAAAATGTAGAAATATTTGCTTAGTTTAATTTCTTATTTGTTTGATATTTAGTTATTACATAAAAATAAAACTTCGTATACTTACTGCATGTTCATGTTCTGAATATTGATTCCTTCACAATGTTTTTAAAACCAACATTGTCGTAATTTTCTCTGTATTCTATAATTTTAATCGTAGATTTGAAGCATCAATGTATGAAGGATTCATACCTGGAAAAGTCTAGAAATGATAGATGTCATTAGATGATATTGTTCTTAAATGCTTGTCAACGATTGGTTATGTTGATCGTTCAATAATGAAACTACTGCAGGATTCATGTAAGAAGGCAACACTGATCGATTCTTTTTTTTGGTTGTTGCTAATTTCTTGACCTTCGTTATAATGCTAGTGTGTTCAAACTGTGTTGTTCGTTTATCTCCATTATTATGCAAATATTTTGCTACATGTTCTCTATCAACTCTATCATCCAAACCATGGTTGTGGATCAATAACAGCCTTGGTAATTCGATTCGAACAAGTTTTCCTAATTTTTCACAAACAAAAATTATTACTGGTATACAAAATTTTGGTATTTTTCCCAAATAATTTTCTTTCTTTCTATTAGTCTTTTCTACGTCACATTCACGTCTATTTCATACATCAAATAAACGAGATAAAAAAGATTATTACGAAGTCTTAGGTATACCCAAAACAGCTAGTGCAAAAGAAATCAAAAAAGCTTATTATACAGTTTGTTTCTTTTTCTTATTAATTTATTAAAAGATGATGTCTTTATTATTATTTAGCTAGCTAAAGAATATCATCCAGATACAACAAGCAAGAAAGATGCAGCAACAACAAAAAAATTTCAAGAAGTTTCAGAAGCTTATGAAGTATTAAGTGATGAAACAAAACGAAAAACTTATGATACATATGGTATGAGTGGTGATCCATTTAGTTCAGCTCAAGGATCATATCCTGGTGCTCGTGGTCGTGCAAATGATCCAGGCCAAGGTGGTTTTCGTGGTTATGAATATTATCAATCACAAGTTGATCCTGAAGAATTATTTCGAAAAATTTTTGGTGATGCATTTAGTCGAGGTGGATTTAGTAGTCACGAATGGTCGGGTGAAGCTGCAGATAATCAATTTGGTAATCAAGGAATTACTCAAGTATTTATTTTATATCTTTCTTTTTCTATTTTATTAAATAAATCGTTTTTTATTTTTGTTAGTTAGTACTTGATTTAACATTTCAAGAAGCTGTACGTGGATGTAATAAAGAAGTAAATGTTCGAATTCTTGATACATGTCCAACTTGTAAAGGTACTCGGTGTGCAGCTGGTACTCAACCACAAAAATGTCGTACATGTAATGGAACTGGAATGGAAACAATTGAAACAGGACCATTTTTTATGCGTGCAACTTGTCGAACATGTCGTGGTAGACGTGAAACAATCCCCAAACCATGTTTTGAATGTTCAGGAAAAGGAAAAACAGCACAAAAAAAATCTACAACAATACCAATACCAGCTGGTAAATTATTTATTTATTAGAAAAATTTATTTAAAACGAAAATTTTCTCTTTTAAATTCTTTTCAGGTGTAGAAGATGGGCAAACAATGAGAGTTAGTTTAGGTTCTACAGAAGTCTTTATCACATTTCGTGTTAAAACAAGTGAAAAATATCGAAGAGATAAAGAAGATATTCATAGTGAAGTTAATTTATCAATTGTTCAAGCTATACTTGGTGGTGCAATTAAAGTACCAGGAATTTATGAAGATCATGTTTTACAAGTCAGATAATCATCATGTTTTCTTTTTTTACTATTAAATAAATAATTATAAATTTTAGATTCCACCTGGTACACAATCCCATCAACGTTTTCGTCTTATAGGCAAAGGTATAAAACGTCTTCATAGTCCAGGAACAGGTGATCATTATGTTCATGTGAAAATAAAAGTTCCTTCGTATGTTTCATATTTTAAAAAAAAAATTTTTTATTATTTATTATTTATAGACGATTAACAGCTGAACAAAAAGCATTAGTATTATCATATGCTGAATTAGATAAAGATGTTGATGGAACAGTAAATGGATTAACACAAACAAAATCTGGTAAAGATTTTATTTTAAAATTTGATTTATATTGATTTATTAATTTTTCTTTGTAAATAGGAAGTCGAGTAATTAATGAAGATGATTATCCTTTATTAAAATCAATACGACAAATACTATCTGGTCTTCCGTTAGGTAGTAAAAAAGTAGCGGATACAATTGATGAACAAGAAATAGATACGAAACGTACTTCAACAGCTAAAAAACAAACAAGCAACAATTAATTAATGTTTTTGTGCCAGATGAAATTTATATTTTTCTTTTCGTTTTCTTTTTTTGTTTTTGTTAACTTCACAGAATGTTTTATTATATGTTTAAAAAAGACAGTAATAAACATAAAGCTGGCAATTGAAAATCAGTTTAAATTAGATGAAATTTTTATTTTTTTTATTTTAATTATATATTAAAGTAATTTTTTATTTGTATTGATTGATCAAAGTTAATATTGATCATTGAATTAGAATATTTAATGAATTATTAAAATGAGGATAAAAGAATATTAAATCTTAGTATTATTAAGATTAATTTTTAGATAATAAAAAGAAATGATATTGAATTTATTGTTTGTAATTTTTTTTTATATTATTAAAAGTAGATTAACAATATAATCTTAATATCTAATTAAATTCAATCGAAATGATTATTATCTAAAAGGTTTCAATTAATTCTTTAAAGTTCAAATCGAAAGTTCATTTAGTTTAATACACTGAGAAGAAACTGTTAGAGTACATTTTGATTAAAAAATAATCTTAGTTAATTTTCTAATAATATTCTTTCGAATTAATTCATTAAAGTGAAAATCACTATCCATGTGTTTATTCTAATATTTTCTCTCTTTTTCTTATTCTCGATTGAATTACATACGTCTATAATGTACACATAAATAAATGCCTAGATAATTCTTTTGCATATACGAAAAAAACAAAACATTAGAAATACTAAATGTAAACATTGGACTATTCGCATCATATTTCCATCCTTCTTGATACTGATCAGTTCATTGTACATAATAATAAAAAATCTGTATTTGTGTTTATAAAAGTACAATGAGTGAAATAAATTATTGTTCATCATCACCAATTCGTGTACATTTTGCTGATGTAACAAATAAAAAAAGTATTATTGATGATGATCATCGATGGAAGTTTCCAAATGGTAAATTAAAAAAAAAAACAAGAAAATTTTGTTTTAATATAATATTCCTTTTTTTTTTTAAATATTTTTTAGCTGCACCAACAATAACAATTGATAATGATGAAAATGAAAATGAAAATGATGCATGGAATGAATATCGACATTTATTTGAAATAAATCATTCACATATGTTAAATCCATCATCATCAATTGATAATTATTTACTTCGACATAGTAGTGCTAATACAAGTTTAAATGAATCAACATCACTTGAACCATTAATTGATAATCATGATGATATTTTTTCAATGATTGAACAAGCTGGAATTACATTTGGTAATTGAGAATAAATATGAGAAAAAAAAAAATCAAATGATTTAAAAATTTTATTTTTTTTATTGTTATTATTATTGTTTTAGATGCATTAACTGGATCATCAACGGATTTACTTGGTAGTACAAGTGGTTATCATTCATATGAACAATCACCATTTAATCATCATGTAAAAAGATCATCATTCCTTGATCCATCTGCAGCTGAATTTCATTTGGAAACAGAAACAGCATTAGGATCTGATCATCAATCAACAAATCGATCTTCGTATCAAAGTGATCAATCAGTTCGTCGATCTTCACGATCACAAACACATACTCAACCACGTATTGCTACTTCATGTAAAGTTTGTTTTTATCATATTTCTTTTTTTTCTTTTTAATTTATCAAAGAAATGATTTTATTTAAACTTTTAGATGAATACAAATTTGGTGGTTATGGTCGTGGACTTAATGAATTTCTTGAACCAAATGGTATTGCTTTTCTATCAGATGGTACAATTTCAGTTGTTGATACAAATTCAAGTCAAGTTAAATTATTCGATCCTGTCCGTAGAGAATGTATACTTAAATTTGGTCAAGCAGGTACAAGACCTGGTGCATTGCTTTATCCATATCGTGTTGCGGTTTTACCGGGACATGATTTAGTAAGATTGAATTATTTTTTTATATATATAATCAATTTATATATAAATATTATAATAGCTTGTTATGGTTCAACGATCTCCACGACCAATGATACAAATATTTGATCGTAATGGTCAATTTATTCGTCGTTTCGGAAATGATCTCGAAAGTCCACGAGCTATTTGTATTGATCAACAAGGTCGAATTATAATTATTGAATCAAAAATTATGAAAGGTAAATATATATATATAATTTTCTTAAGTGCAAAATGTATTAGAAAATCGAAATGAAAAAATATAACAGATTCGTTTTTTAATCAGGTATATATATTTAAATAATAGGCATTAGAATAGTTCAATTTATTCCAGATTCTTTGGGCAAAAAATATATGCTTATTGTGTTGTATTACTATCTTTAATATTTTCACTGAACATGTTCTGATCTTGAGGATGAGAAATTTGAAGGTATCAGGAATAGTTCGATTTTCAAGAATAATAATAAATAAATTCACATTTAATACTGATATGATTTGAGCATATATTTAGTACAAAAACAATTTAACAGAATAAAACATTCTCTCCGGAGATAAATTAAGTTGAAAAAAATTTTAGATTTTATTTGAATATAATATATATATATACAAAGTAATTTTATATTATAGTTCATATTTATGATGCAACATCAGGTCGTACTTGGGGTCAATGTGATCTACGTGATTATTTAAGTTTTCCTACAAGTGTATGTGTTAATGATCGACATGAACTGTATGTAAGTGATAATGAATCACATTTTGTACGTGTATTTGATTATAATGGACAACATTTGAAAAATATTGGTGCTGGTATATCTTATCCAATAGCATGTCGTATTGTAAGAAATGCTTGAAGCTAGTTTCTTTTTCCCCTCTTTAAAATATTTTTTTTCTTTTATTTAAGAATCAACCACGACGTGAACTTATTGTTGTTGATAATCATGAAAATTTTAATATTACAACATATGATTATGATGGAAATAAAAAATATTCACATTATTCAGTTAGTTTTTATAATTTATTTTTTATTTATTAAATAAAATATTTTATATTATTTAGTTAATGAAACATTCTCAATGTTTCGATGTTGCTGTTGGATATAATGATGAATTAGCAATGGCATCAAAAGATTATAAAATTTATGTTTATAAATTAGCTGAAAATCTTGAAATACCAAGCAGTGATATAAATCATAATTATTAAATTTTTTTTTTCTTCTTCTTTTCTTTTGTTCTTAATAAAATAATCTTTAATTATTATCTTGTTCGTTCTCGTATGTTGTACAAATAAGTTTATATCTTTCTTCTCCTTTGTGGTAGACGAATTGATTTTTTTTCTTTATGTTATCTAACTTCATTTGATTTTTTTTTTCCTTTTCGTTTATCTTTTATTTGTTATACTTAAACATTCAAACAGAGATATTTCTATATTTTTTTTCTTCGCTTTTCTTTTTTTTTTTTGTTGTACAACACTTCTATTGGATCATACATACATTAATATAAATTGCAATATGATGTGTGAAGTAAAACAAAATTTTTTTTTATTTAATGAAAAACATTTTTTTAAAAAGTATAATAATACTAATTGAAAAAATTCATTTAAATTTACGTGATGTATAGTTAAATATTTATTCATATTATTCTAAATTTATATATTCCACTTTATAAAAAAAAGAAAAAAAAGAAAAAATTTTTTTTCTATCAAAGAATCCATAGTAATGAATATTATTTTTTTATATTTGCAATTTGTCGAAAGTTTTTCTTAAGTTAGTACTAGCAAAAAGAAAACTAATATTTTCTAATTATATAATGCATATTTTTTTTTATATGTAAATATTTTACTATGTTAAAATGATTGCATTAATACTTTCACTGATATGAATATACGTGAAGTACATGCACATATATATATACAGGTATCCTTGAAAGCTATTCAAAAAAACATTTGCTTATGATGAAACATCAATTTATATGTGTACAAGCATGCGTATAAATCAGTCGTTTTATATTTCGATATGATTGTTTGAAAAGCGTCGATAATGTAAGAAAAATAGTGTTGATGATAGTGTTTTTGTTGTTGTTGTTGGCTTATTTATTCAATAAAAACAATATAGAACAAAACAACGTCCTTTTTAATCATTCTTTTTTTCAAGGAAAAATTTTTTGATATGTAAAAAGTCGATATCATATTCTCATTGTTATAACGTTAAATTCCATGTGTATTGTGAGAAAGAAAAACGTTTGCAATAAAAAAATGAATATTTGTCTCGCTGCCAAGAAAGTAGAATAATAGGTGAAGAATGAAAAGAAAAAGAGAAAAAAAAAAAAGAGAACACATTCGTTTGCAAGTTTTTTGAGGTAAACAATAACAACATAAAAATATAAAGCGATGAATAGAATCGAGTGAGGTCTATTTTTTATCGAATATATAATGATTATAAATTTACATATATCAATCTTGAAATTTTTGTTTTTATTAATTCTGATTATTTTAAAATTTATTGATATATTTTCTTATGTTTATGGTGAACATTAGTCAAGTACAAGTAATCTATACTTTATTATCTTATAAAAATAAAATGAATGGTACGTTGAAATGGCAAAAATAAAAGAACAAGTATTAATTGCTCATAGAAAGATTATTTTTTTCTTTTATAGAAAAGAGCAAGAAATTTTTAATAGAAAAAGAAAAAAATATAATGTGTATTTAAGCACAAATACAAACCGCAAAAAAATAAAGAGCATTTACTTCGGATCAACTTTACATACATAACAACATTATCGAAGAATCATATATGTTTCTTTTTGTTCGTACACGGGCTCGTCATTAACTACTTTTTATTTTATATTGCACATATTTACGTTCACATCGTCAATTTTTTTAATTCAATGTCAAGCTGAGAAGAGAGAAAAAGAGTGTTTATGCGTTCTTTTTTAACAACAAGTATAGACAAAGAAAAAAAAAAATGTCATGTTGCTTCTCTCTTTCTTCCTTTCTCATTTTCT